>JAPYZS010000705.1:0-96780 GCA_030522925.1 Trissolcus japonicus
CCAATGTAATCTTCAATATCTAAAGTTACTTATGTTAGTTTTTTGAAAAAATCTGACATCTCGTTTGATCAAAATACAAAATAATGTCTGTTCCAACGCTGACGCTCCATAAGAAGTTATGCAAAAACATCGATTTTTAAAGGCAAATATCTCCGAAACGAAATGGCCAGTCTTTCTAAAATTTTGTTAGCAAATTTTTTTTACTGAATAGAACACGTGATTCAAATTTTATGAAATTCTGACATAAACGCCTTTTTGCTAGAACCACCTTAAAATGGAACACTCTGTGTATATATATTTCTAATTTCGTTATAAAGAATCACTGCACATCTATACAGGCGTTAGAATTTTTCACTTCATTTAAATGAGTGCGCAGCGTATGTAAATTTGACTCACCAAGATCTCGAGGAACCGGATGTAATATTCATATTCATCAACCTCTCAGTTCACCCTGTTGCTTACCACTCCTGTAAATAAACAAACGCCTCCCTAGTTAGAATTATAATTGCATGTTTTTATTCATGTGTGCAATCACATTTTTTGTTTACAAATGTTTATACTTTCCTCTAAACATAATAATTTTCAATGACCGTAAAAAAATTGCACTTTGACATCAATTGCCTTGTTACGTTATACATTTTGAATCATATTCTTATGCAGAACTGTGAAATTAGCATGAAAAAAGTTCATGAATGAGTAAATTTCTCAAGAGCCGTTAAATGAAGGGCGTAAACGTCGCTTATCATCGGCGAATCATCTGTAAAAACCAGCGGCCGATTTGCTTGTGTCGAACACGGCTCATTTGTTTCCCGTAATTGTTCGAGGGGTAAAAAATTGTGCTTCGTCACCTGCGTTGCTTCTACAGTATGGATTTTTTTTTGTTTTTATTTTCACGTTGTAACGATGACGCGATAGATCGTCGGGCTCGCAAATTTTCTCAAACGAGGGAACAAGTAGGCGCGCGGCGCAAAACTTATGAAACACACACGCGGATGGATCGATCGGCTTGAGGTGCACTTAGAAGTATCGACCCCCGTCGGCATCAGATTTACCGTGTACATGCCCGCCGCGCCTCCTCCAAACATATGTCATGTTATTTACGAGCAAGACATTACTCTCCGGCTGATTTACTATATAACGTGTGTATTCGGACTCGAGGCATAAAAAAAATTGTATCGCGAATTTTTTCGCGAGCACAATCGATAGCCGGGTTAATGCGACGACATCGACCTGATTGATGCGCGAGATATTTGCAGCTTTTCCATTTTTAATTCCACTTTTCTTATTTGGTGAGCACGATCGTGCGCCAATTTGACGGATGCATTTTCATCACGCTCGCCGCAAATAAGCCCTCGCCCGGCCGACAGATAAATCAGCGCCTATTTAATAAACATTAGCATTTCGTATTCGCCGGATAGAATAATAAGGATCGATAACAAATGGTTTTCCAAAATAGAAGAGCGGCTATGCCAGGCGCACGCAACGCGAATCATTCCGTACAACGTTACGGATTCAAGTCGCTACGTGCAAAATTTATTTTGGCAACGGCGTGGATAGCAACGCACTCAGTATAGCCATTGATCCTAAGCCGCCGCTTGTTATCATTTAATTGTGCGTTGTAGATAAATTCTCTTTGTTACTGTATACACGTGTTCGCTTGCTCCGATGCTTTTTTGCCACCGAACGAGGGGATGCAATTTTTTTCAAGCTTAGGCCATTTGTCGGATGAAAAACGAAAAACAGTTTGCTTTTTCTATTGAGTTTTTCTTCTGTTCAATTAAAAAAGACAGTTTTTAAACGTTTATTAAAACGAGCAAAAAAGTGAGAAAAAAATATTGATATACAGAATCGTTCTCCGGTTTCCTTTCTATATAAATAATTGAGTATAAAAATATTATTAAATATTGCCATTCGAATTCAAGAGATTGAAATACAAAATCTCATCGATGCAGTGTAGAATTAAAAATAAAAAAATGACCTAAAAAGACACTGATTTATTTGTTTTTATATTTGCATATCCAACGAATGTACAAATGTATATTTAATTGAGTAATATTTTTCTCAAATGAAAAAGATGTGGGGCGAAATGACTCTTCTGAATGTGGATCCAGCAAATTGATACACTTCCGGTGGCTAGTTTTGTGCTTATTAACAAATGTTTTTGTACAGACGGTGAGGCTGCGTTTACTGCGCGATTGCTTTGAAAGCGAAAAATTACTTACGGCTTAATTTCTGCCTCAATTTACTTTTGCACGATATTGTATCCCAGTCGACAGAGGCAAACGAAGCAAACGATAAGAAAATGAGGCATGCAATTTTTTCGCCGTCCGGTGCTTTAATCAAGAATGAAACCAAATAAGCCCAAGAGAAGATTCCACGCGTGCGCATTAAACGTAGCTACATGCGAACTTTACATTTATCTTCCTTCCAAGATCCGATCTTTTGTAATCTCTTTACAACGCATCGCTCCTACCGGAATTCACATTCGAATTTCAACAATGATTATCGGGACATCAAAAAGGCACGCTGGACGAATTGTAAGAGTATTTACTATTTTATCTTGTTTAATATGCTGGGCGGACGAGTGGTCGATTTAATCAAAGTCCGATCTTCACTATCAAAACTTATCAATTCGTCTAAAATATGATGGGATTTTATATCTTGAATCGGGTTATAATTTTTTTCTTTATTTTTGTATATTTTTAAGAAAACAATCTGATTTTAAGATATATCGAATGATTTAAAACATTTGAAAACCTTTGAAAAAGTTCAAGATACAAGATACATGAAAATGTTTTTAATTATTTTAACGTTCTCATGTGTTTTAACACTAATGCATCGGCTAAAATTGAATTTGAATTTCGCTTTCAATAGGAAGAAAAGGAATTTGGAGATCATATTCCTATTTATCATCCACGCCAAATATAAAACATACCCAGGGAAAAAAGTCCAGGTCTGATCAGACCTAGAAATAGTCCTGATTAGGTCAAAATATGTCAAATTTTATAAAATTTTATTTGATTCTTTGATTTTATTTGATCTGACCTGAAAAATGAGTAGATCTGGTTGAATTTAAATTTGGAAGTATACTTTTACATTGTGAATTATTAGGAACGATTGTCTAGCATAATTTCAATTTTGTGAATAATATCAACGTTGAGTTAACTGTTTTATAAATACAGAAAATCCATCATTGATGTTGGAAATAATTCCGAGAAACATTTATTCCAAATGTTTAAAAGATAGAAATTTGATGATTCATTTGAAATTGAATTCCGCAGAATCACACTTCCAATATGATCAATTATAATTGGAATTCATTTGAGCACGACCTTTTGTAACTCAATGAAACCAGTCAAAACTAAATTAATCGAGAAAAAAAGTCCAGGCCTGATCAAACTTAGAAATAGTTCTGATTAGTTTAAAATATGTCAAATTTTATAAAATTTTATCTGATTCATGTTTGATTTTACATGATCGGACAAAATTTTGTCGAATTAGGTCCATTCCCAGGTCTGAACAAACCTGGAAAATGAGTAGATCTGATTGAATTTACTTTATCGTGTATTACCAGACAGTGAAAGTATACTTTTATAAAAGTAAAAAGTTGACTTGTAAAATTTAACTTCCAAATGAATCTAATTAAATTCAGGAAAATTTCCGTGTCTGGTTAGGCATGATTTAGTCTAACTGAATCTGTCCAGACATGGAAATTTTCCTGAATTCAATTAGATCTCCTCATTTTCCAGGTATATGATAAGACCTGAAAATGGGTCTAATTTGACAAAATTTTGTCTGATCATGTAAAATCAGTCATGAATCAGATAAAATTTTATAAAATTTGACTTATCTTGACCTAATCAGGACTATATTTGCAGGTCTGATCAGACCTGGACTTTTTTTCCCGGGATACATGTCAATTTTTTATTAACGTCAGTTATTTATTCAGACTCGTGAGGTAAAATGTTAAATTATTCTTGAGCAAAATCTAATTCCATCTTAATTAATACAGTCAAGAATAAATAATATCCTTTATTCTTAGTACTTACACCTTTTTTCTGCAAAGGGTGAACTGAATTTCAACCGAAAACAAAAAAACGATTTTAATGGTAGCTGATTTATTTTAAGCAATTGAACTTTGTTGTTGTTCGATATTGTATGTTAAATAATTAATGATCGAATGATCAGAGGTAAAATTTGTAGGCAAACGAAGTGGAGTGTTGAATGATCTATGTAAATTTGGCGCGAGTTTGTGTACACCTCGAAGTATATTTCTCGTAAGACGTAATACGTCGTTTGGTCGGCGACCTAAGCGGCGAACGAGGGTGTAGAAGATAGCACGGCGCGTTCGCAAAAACACATTAACAGGGAGTGCCAGCTCCAGTTACCCTGGTATCTTCTTCGTGTGTTAGCCGACCGAATGTTGGCCCTCAGTATCTGTTGGATCGTATGCAAATCTCTTGCGGCTTAATTACGCGAACACGCCTACTATATGGGGTTGCAGTACGTATACGTAACGCGAACCGGAACCCGATATATTTTACAGCGATAAGAAGAAAGTATATGTACCGTCGAGCGAAAACCATCATCGAGGCGCCTTGGATTTGGTTTACAAAGTCCCTACATGACCCCCTCAACCTCCTTGGAAATGTTTGCTAATTATTCGATCGATTGTATCACGACTGAAACTTGTGTTCAATTTGTTATCAGATTAAATTCTGATCTTATTGTAAGAACCGAATTCGATTACGGGATACAGAGCTCTGGCCATGACGTTTCTTCATGCCTGTAATTGATTTTGGATTGTGTTCACTTCCTTTTCTTCTTTTATGATATCGATGATTTTGTTGTAATTTTCATTTGATAAATGTGTTTTCTGTTTTAGGTGAGCACGAGTGATTTATTGTTTCTGATACTGGTTTGGATTGTGAGTACACATGTTTGTTTTTGTTTTTTAACATCAGGATTACATTTAAATGAATCTTTACAAAGTTTAATTAAAAAAGAAGAAATTCTATTAACCGTGATTCTAAAATAAATTTTGTACATGTAATTATATTAACATTTATTGAGTTGAACGATTTGCTTGAATTTCGTGGTGGCTTTGGCGAATTGACATAACTGATCCGACTGAATGATTTAACTTGATTACTGAATTGATCCGGAATTTAGATTGATCATTTATGTAGGCAAAGCATTAAACTAATAGTCTGATTATAATCGGCAAACCATGTGTTGACCCAAGTTACACGCTAATCATATACGATTATCAAATTTTTGTTACAGCAACATAATATTGAAGTAAAAAACGTTGTAATAACTCTCTATAACTACGATTTATCTGTGACTGTAAGAAATAACTAGTTAAATGGTATAGGATTTACATAGACTTACAACTGGTTTTTCCTCGCAGTCACAGATATCATAATTAGTACAATTCATACATGACTTAAATTATTAGTGCAAATATAACAATATAATTATTAATTATATTGTTATAATAGTAATAGTTAACACTGACTCTTAGGTTACGCAGCAGAGAACCCTTTAATTTTGTCACTAATTTGATTAGGATTACCAGCAACATTGAATTTGGCAAACAAAAATACAAAAAAAAAAAAAAAAAACAACTTTCACCGGAGCCACTGTTATTTTTCTAGTTTTTTCACCGTATCAAGTGCTGAACGTGCAAAATACCTTCGCTTGCTCGAAATTTAATTCACCAGAGTCACACATATCACATATATATCAATTTCTAATGATTGTTACAAAGATTGCATTCTTTAGACATTTGACATTTAAATTGTCACCCTAACTCACGCCATCTTGAATAGGCCACGCCCACATGTCAGATCCCAATATGTTTCTTTTTGTCTGGGAATTCAACCAAAGTCTGACAGGAAACCGCGCAGTATTATAGTTAGAATGAAGTTCAGTTCAGAAGCGATTCCTAGTTTTAAACTGGATCCAAATGTGTTATGTACTTTTTTTCTTCCCTTCGATCATTAGCCAGCCATTTTCACGACGTGACTACCATCTCGATGTGATCCACTTGAACTTTCCAGTCCAGTGTGCAGTATACATCTTATACAAATTAGAATTTATAGCTGTCGATTCTTCCATCTATCTGTAAGATTAAAATAATTTTAAACCGTTGGTATCACTTGCTCGATATGTTGCCTGCAAACAGAAATAAAATTGAAACAAAAGTCATGAAAAAAGAAATATGGTGTAAAAAGGATGATGCACAATATAAGTTTGCCTAATTTTAGGCAACCAAAATGTAACCAAAGTTAGTCTAATTGCACGTGTTCGGTTTCGTTAACATTCTTAGACACTATTGAACATCAGCGCGTCGTCTCAGAGCATTTATGCGCTCATTAATACGAGTTACGGCAGGTAGGTTGAGTTACGATTTTGTCGCTCTCTCTCTCTCACTTCCGCGCCCTTTGTCCGTCTGCATCTTCGCCGCAGTCTCGCTCGCATCTTTTGAGCTGCCATAATGCCCGGTGATTAATCCCCTTGGGTTTGCGAGAGCAGGCAATACCGCGGTGCATCTTGCCACCTTACCTTTGCTAAACCCGCCGTGGAATCATTATTTCACCTCGTTCCTGGAATTTTAATTTGCAGCTTTATCACGCGCCGCTTCTCATCTTATCCTGTCCTGTCTTGTCTTAGTCAAATCTGCGACACGAAAATTCGTCTTGCAGGACTATTGTTTTATTCATTTTTCGTCATTATTTTTCTGCTCAAGAGGCTGACTAGTTTCAGAATATCGGGGGCACAATTAACAGCTAAATTACCTCAGGGATTAGGATTAAGGTGTTCTGCCAGGCATTTTTTTACACGACTTTTGCTCACCGACGTTGACGTTTTTTGTTCCGGCTTAAATGAAAGAACCACGAAATTTATGAGATGCTGAAAAGAAAAGTTAAAAAATTAATTTTGATTTAACTTCCCAAATTTGAGGTACGAACATTTTTTCATCTTCACATATAAAATAGTGTTTTTTTTTTTTCAAGATTTTATTTTGTTTGATTTTTTGAACATTAATCACATTAAGCGAAATGTATACCCAGAAATTTTGAATTTGATTGATATATCAGAGTCAGTTTGATTTATTGATCAAAAATGAAACAGTTGCGATAATTTATATAAGCAGAGATAATGCATCGCCCAGAAGTGTCTATAAATTTTAGCCTCCTTGCTTTTTGACGTACATATTTTGCGCTAACTGCAGGGGCTGGCAGCCAGTAAAAGGCCAGTTTTGTTCCCGTAATTCGTGCTCATCAATCTTATCGGTCGGATTCTTTAAGAACAGTCCACTAATCGACTAGATATATTAGACGCATCGAATACTGCATACCTGCGTTATTTAAGACTCCCGAGTTGGCAGCCTTGGCACTCTTAAGCTCTTTGCATTGCTCCAACGAAAGACAATTCTTAATTGAATCGCAGTCCAACCCTTCCTTGAATTTAATGCCCAAATAACTTCGTTCAATTGAACTTTTTTTATTCTTTATTTCTTTTTTATAAGAATTTAAATTTGTTTATTTGTATCACGCAAAAGTATGGAACTTCAGTGAAACTGAATTTAGAAGACAAAAGAGGGGAAAAAGTATAATATGTAGTCTAAAAGAGGTCGACGTAGTTGAGGAATTGACAAACGATGTGTGACAATTTGCGAAGAATCGCGTAAAGTGCAACCGAGATGGCATTAGCAAGGCATGAATAGGCTATTATAGGTGGCGATGTCGAGATAAGATTGGAGTCGTTAGATTAAGAGTTAAGAGGTACATGGGCCTTGGGCGCAGCAAAACAACGTAGGCTTGGTGCGTCTGCTCCGCAGTCGTGATATTTATACGACAAAATTAATTCGGCGCTGAGGCAAATTAACTTTCCGTGGCTTACCGCCAGATACAAAGTCCATTTGAATTTTACCACCATAGTCGAATGGCGTAATCGCCGTCCGACTACGTGACTAGTTCAGATTTCGTACATCATTGATTCGGCTGAATTCAATATTTGAATTTATATTTTATTTCAGAAAGAAGACATCTTTATGGACACGCAAAGTCAAAAAAGTTTCTTCTCATATTCTCAATAATGACTATTTGTGAGTTGCAGTGAGTAGGCGTGAATATTTGTGTCTAATCTGTTCAACATAAAGTTTTCGTCATAACTTATTATAACTGTTATATCTAAATTTTAATAAGTGAAAATTGTCACTTTCTGTAAAAAATAAGAAGACCTCACAGAAACAAAAATATGCGTACAAATATATGCCGAATTTATATTTATTATAGAACTATAGTATATTTTTTCGATAAACTTTACATTCATTTTATATTAAATTTATATAACTTATTGCCGCTTTATAAGTAATTTATAAATGAGATAAATGTAAAATACATACGAATATATTTTTTTTGAGGATAAAAAAATATATGTAAAATATATTTTGAACTATATTTTCGTCCGTTTGAGACTTATTTGTATGTGACTTTTCACTCAAAAATAAATGAAAAGTTAATTTTTTTGTAATAAGTTGAAGACTCTGGACTTGACCAAGATTTAGAGAGTAGAATTCAATCTACTAAAAACAGGAAATGAAAAAATAAAATAAGTTCGAAACAAAATCTTTCTATTGTAGACGCGAGCAGGCCGAGACGTGCAAGCAATCAAATTTGACACTGACTCGAAATAAGAAAAAAGGTTCGGCTCTCAGGAAAATTCATTTTGTTATTACAAAACTGCAGAGCTGAATCCGTCATTGAATCATTGAAAACATACGTGATCTTTAGATGATATACGAACAAAGATTTGGGCAAATTTTATTTGATATCACCAGTTTATTATCACAAATTATACACACATGAATTCTTAAACATATTTTGTTTAAAGTATATACTTTTCAAAATATTCCCCTTGTCCGGGAACTATAAAAAAAGGTTTTGGAATTAATAGGTATTGTCTTGGAAGTTTTAGTATATGATGGGTAATAAAGTTAGCACGTAATAACTGGCTAAGGATCGGGAGAAATTTGAATGAAATTTTCAAGTCGAATGCATGGTAATTGACTGGTAATGAAGAAAATCAATAGCTATAGAAATATAGTTGGCCAGAGAAGTTCGATGCATGTGACACGATTATTCGGCCAAATTCCGTTTTATCAGCGATCAGCATATAATAATATATTACGTCGTCGCAGTCTATATACTCTCCCTGATATGGCGCAATCGATCTTTTTTTGCGATGCGTATCAGTTGATTTGCACGAGGCGCTCTCCGATTTTTATTAATTTACACGCGTCATAAAAAAATGAACGCGATATTGTGTGAAAAGGTAATTGCAAAATCTTGCATATTTATTATCAGTTCTCCGGCCAATTGCAATCTGCTATGAAAAATTATTCTTCGGGCACAATTACCATCATTTTTTTATGCACCCGGTTTTGTTCAATTTTTTTTCATCTTCTCATAATAATTCATAGCGTCTCTTTCTTAATCGTATCGAAATAAATTATTCATATCGAAATACAAGATTGATACCGAATTTTTATTTCGCATCACAGATTTAAGTTTAACTTATTCCACAATTTTAACGGAAGCTTTTCTTTTTTTATCTTTCGACTTGCGTAACATTCAATCACCTAATCATGATTAGGTTCTGCAGAATTCAGAGAGTGCGGTGGTTCCAAACTCGGCGATGGCATTTCGGTTGGTAGTATAAAAAGCTTTAATTGCGTATCTAGATAATATGACGAGGCAAACATTCATGGGATGTATCGAATGGACACGTAGAAATATATTGTAACACAATTCATTAGTGGAATGTAGGCGGTTTCACGCATAGATTGTTAAATAGAAATTCACGAAGGAAATGTCCAGTTACCCCTGCTATGTTGAATAATCAAGCTTCACTTGCAGGTGTCCAGGAATTCCATCAGTATGGTTGCAGGCAAATGAGATTCGCAGAAATGTTATAGCTCAAGGTATTCTTCACCAGTGACTGATCTGACACACCTCCGCGGTGACACAGAGCAATATGAACTATATGTGTAATATAACGGCCAATATAAAATTATTTGCATATCGTTTCGAAAAAAATTTTAACTTAATAAAATTGTTGAACCAATAAATGTTTAAGATTAAGCTCACGTCAAAGCCCTTTATCGAATCAATTTTTTTGCGCCAGAAAAATGTTATATTCGTTTTAGGTAACAATTTTTTGAAATCATCAAACAAACTTTAATACGAATAAAATTGGGAACGAAGCAAATTTGAAAGGCACAAAAAGAAATAACTTCGATTAATTGAAGGCTCGTATGGATCGCAATCGATACGTTTTTGGCTAACAAAAGAACGCACGATAAATGATGTACAAACTAGACTCGGGCATTAGGAAAAAGCGATACTATCAGCCGGTCTCTTGTGTGAAGTTTTAGGCCATTACAGGAGTGCTTTGTAAATAGCAGTGTATAAATTTTGTTCTGCATCAAAGTCATTGCACTCATGTGCTACATTAATTTTCATCTGTAAACATCGCTCATTATGTAAATTGATTAAAGGGGAAGGGGGAGGAATACATGCGACCAAAAAAAAAAACTATGATATTTTTTAATTATCATTACAATGCAATAGATGCATTGTAATAAATGCAAGTCTTTTTTAACCTCAGTAAAAATGTAATTTTATAAAAAAGCAGAACGAAAATGACTAAATTAAAAGTAAAATTTTCAAATTATTGCATGCATTTCCCCCCCTTAACTTACAGATATTTGTTTTCAATACGAGGTCGATTCACTACGCGTGTACGTAGATTTTTCGTTCATTTCGCTCATGTTATTTGGCTCCTGCATCCCAAGCTCTATATTGAACGAAAAATATTTAATACTCTCATGGCTGAGTATTTTATCTGGAATTTTTTTTTTCATCTAATTTTATCAGATACTAAACTCATCGATGCTACCAAAATATTTGAAATTTTATTTGTTTTGTTTTTGCACCATTGGTCATTTTTTTCATGTAGGCGGAATTATTTTTCATCAACTTGAATTCAATTCCAAAATAATCCAATGTAAAGTTAATCATCGATTTGAATTGAATATCACAAGTCTAATAATGTTCATTTATCGTAGAGCATGTTGGAAAACAACTTATTTTCAGCTACTTAGGCCGATAATGTAATATTTTTTCGCTTGATTATAAGAATAAGATGAAGAAGTTTTTTTTGTATTGTTGAACTTTATGCAAGTTTACTTTGTCATAACGAAAAGGGTCGTTTTTATTCGAACGAAGCTAAACAAGAAGGAAGTAAAAAATGTTACAAAAGTGTGGCAAACTTTTTGATCTGAGTTAACGCGGTTTCCATGCCTTTTATTGCGTTTACACGGTACTATATATTGAGTGTATAAAAAGTTTCGTTAATGCTGTTCATCTTATGGACATCTTAGCTAAAAAACAACTTTTTATTCACGTGATAAAACAAACACTTGATGGCCAATTGAAGGGTTCATCGAAATACAATAAAAAATGTTGACCAAAATAGGAGTTGCGCCATTTATTTTAAATTCTATTTGTTTCAACTTTATTTTTTATTTTGTTTGTCACAACAAAATAAAACAATAAGATCAGAAATACTTAACTTTTCCTAACAATTCTGACCCAGTCGTATTTTAAAAGTTTCGTGCTAAAAAGTAATTTCATGATACCAATTTAGAACTTTGTAATATTCCCGACATTATTTTTATTCATAATAGAATAATTATATGTTTTTTGTTCGGAATAGCATGATGTTGGGATAAAAATGATTAATCGAACATTTACGACCACGACCGTCAATTTATGAAGGAACGAAAAATTTGCTGATATTTTTCACTCTCAAAATCATCAAAAGCACGAATGAATTATATTGGTATTAGAAAAAAAGCACACAATGTTTGTGAATTACCGTGAATTTCACACGAACCGCGAAGTATATCTTTTTATATTATTTATACACGATGATTGTGGTCACCTGAATATCAATTTCAACTGCCGCTCAATCAAAGTGACATCATAATTACTTGACGCAAATTGTTCGCTTCTCGACGCTCAATTTACTGGATTCTGAATTAATTTTCGTCACAAAAATGTTCTGACAAATGCAAAATAATATTATTTTCAAAATAGAAATCAAATGATAAAACCTATATGGATGGTTCGTCAACGTCATCACGTTGGTTTACTTTTTTTTTTTTATACATAATAAAAAAATGGTGAGAGATTTATCATGTGGTAAATAAATTATGTTAAATGGAATGCGATTGTTTTAAGTGCGATATCGGAAACGTCAGTAGCCGTGGATTGCGAGTCAATATTTCGTCGCAAAAATATCGCTGATTTGTGCAGTGTAACTTATGGGCACTGCTAGTTCCAGATCCACCGCTTTCGCGGCAGTTGCCTCTTGTCACGGCTCAATTGACTCGGCGGTCACGAAGAAATGGCCCGGCAAACTGCTTTTTCTTCGACAAATTCGTCGGCAAACTGGCCGTGCTCGAGCGATTACGCAGAGAGCTACGTACGTATACACTCCCGCGTGCAATCTTGCGTAACGCTTATTGGAACATACGAAAGGAAATTGAAAAGCGATAAGCGGTTACTTTTTAGCCAACGTGAAAACCTACGCCGATTAGCCATTTCTACTAGCGAATTTTTTCTTCAGTTCACGTCGATAAAATATTTTTGGCTTCTAATATATTGGAAAGTCAGGTGATGTTTTAGTTTATCAATTTTTTTCAGAATAAAATGTACGAAGTTTAGGTATTCATTAATTCTAGCCGGATACAGACAGTACAATCGCTGTTGCATTGATTTTTTTATTTTTAATAACATCGAATAAATGAACGGCACATCCAATTGCTCGATTACAACGAATTCCTTCCAATTCGTTTAATTGATGAATATTGTGCTGTGCATACGAGATATTGAAGAAATCATTTTTTTCATTCACAATTCATATTGATTCACTAACTAATGTTTATGTATTCAGATATTTATTCCTAGAATAATTGAATCGCTACTGACTGATAAATCACGTGTATACCAAAAAGTTTTCCATGGTTGATCAACGTTTAATTTTTTATAAATGTTTTTTTCACTATTTCTTGAATAACACGTTCATTGTTTGCATAAAAAATTGAACTAAAAAAGTGACAATATTGTACGGAACTTTTTATATTAGAATTGGGAAAAAAAGTTGTTTTTCATCAAAGGATTACCGATTGGGTGGAATGAATAATTGCTTGACGAATAGAACAGTTTATTACCATCATTATACGTTTTTAGTTCATTTCAGCGATATAGCACTATCAAACTGTCAAACTGTAGTTCATTACGTAATTCTCATTTAGTTGTGTCGTAACGTCGTTACTGTCGTACTTGCAATTTGGGCTCGATGAAACCAAAAAGTCGGGACGAATTTTCGGCCTAATAAATTCGTTAAACAATCCGCGTTCTTTTTATTGCATCGTATTTTTTTCGTCGTCAACTTTTAGTATCTAAGCAAACTCAATTACCTGGATTTTGTTGCTGTTATACGAGCTACACTCTGTTTACACACAAATAAAGCACCAAACGTCTTATATGTGCGTTTGTCAGAAAGTTTTCGTTTGAAAACAAAACGATGGTGTAACTCTTGTTCGACAAAATCCAAACGAGGTTTGGAACAAAGTTCTTCCGATTATCCGGATTTCAAAATTTCGTCAATGTTTGCAGCCGAAGGGAACCCGGTGATGAGCTAATTAAAAATGACAACTGTTCGAAATAGTGCTCAAACTTGCTCCAAGGTATTACCGTGAACGAGATCTGCAACAAAACCCAATCGAGTTTGTAATTTAGTCAAGAAGTTACGAAATCCTAGCTAAAAAGCAGCTGCGATTGTTATTTGCGCTCTCGCGCTGTAATAAAACTTTGTTTGTAATGGTTTAGCAAATGAGTTGTGTCGCTCTATGTAATAAGCAAGATTATTTCGGGCTAGTATTTTTGGAACGAAAAGATGTCTTATTTTTGGTAACAAAAACAAAATTATACAAACAAAGGTACAAAAAGTTTGTGCATGGTATTTCAAATATTAGGAATTTTGGTTCTTTGAAAGTTTTTTGTAACATCGTACAATACTTTTTCCGTTGCAGCATATCGATCTCTTTACCCCTCGTACCACACAAGGTTAAATGAAGAACTGTCATCAGTGCTGAGTATATTTTGATAAGGTTAATGCTTTTTTGGTCATTTTAGTCAGACATTTTCTTATGAGATGAAATCGTATCATTCATTTCTTATATCGTCTCTATATAAAAAGTAGCTTCATAATTAATACCTTGTATTATATTACTAATATATAACTAATATATAATAAATAACTAATAAATAATATTTATGATAGAAAAATAACAAAAATAGACTAAAAATATTTATCTGATAAATGAATGTATTTAAAAGTGAAACTTGAATTTTTAATGATATGATTGAAACAATTTTAACGGTGAATCATAAATATTACGTACCGTTTGGTTTTGCAAATAGTTGGACACCTCACAGTTTGCGTTGTAAGTGATTCATCTGTCTCTAAACATCGGTAGTATTTTACGAGCTGTTTATCGTATAGAAAGAAGTCCGAATAAATACATCAATTTGTCATTTCTAATTCGCCGAAGATTACGACTTCAGTGTATCTTGCTGTCTGTCAAGCGTTGAAACATTGCCAGAAACTAGGGTAAATATGTCAAATGTATTAATACACGAGACATTCTTTCTTTTACAATGTGTTGTGTGCCTTTGCATCAAGCGAGACCGGGTATAATTGAAACGTTGCACGGAGTTAATGGAACGTACAAAAATTTATTCAAAGCGTCAAAGTCGAAAATTGAAAATGAGTATTTTTATTTTTGTCATTAGAAATTTTGTTGTTTTTTTTTCCATGAACACTGTAAAAATTACTGACTCGTTGAGTTCAGGCTACGTTTGTATATTAAGACAAGCGCTCTGAATCACGCGCGACATTGTCTCCAAAGATTATGATTCCCAAAGACATGCTGACACACGACGTCATGTCTAATGAAATTAGTTATGAATATTCCAAACACGTATCTTAGCAACTGCGGACACTGGATATGTTTGCAGACATCTCGCTGCGAATCATTTCGTTAATTAATTCTGCCGTGGGATATGTTCCGCCCGGATTAATGCTCCGCAAAAATGCAAAACTGTGCAAGCACAATCGCTACGGAAGCAAGCAGTGTTTGATTTAAAGAAAAATCATTTTTCTTGGGTTCCCATTGGATCTAATCAATTCGTTTGAATTGTCAAGTTTGCACGTCCAACGAACTTGGGAACAAATTTTCCATTAACTAATTACAAGTTTGCGCGCGTCGCTCACAAATTTCGGTTAAGCGATTATCATCCCGCTGAAAATGAGCTTTGCCAATTTCCCCTTTCGAAATTGTTTACCAATGTCTCTTGCAACATTTGTTACCCGCGCGCTTAATTTACAGTTGCGTCCCATACAGCCGTGCGTTACCTACCAAGGAAGCCCGGGAAAACGTCACCCTCGCTGTGTAAACACATCAGGCCAACGAAAAAGCGGTAATTAACGAAAAGCACAGGATCGATCGAATTGTCACAGTCAGCATTTGAGATCTTTCTAATTTGCGGGCAGAAAATTCGTGTAGACTCTCTCCAGAAAAGTGCTGCGTTTGGGCTATGCAAATTACTGCCAATGAACATCGCGTTTTAATTTCCTGTCTTCTCAGGAGTCTCGTGAGAGATTTTGCAAAAAAATGTCTGGCTATTTTTATTTCCTTCTTTTTGGAAAACGTTGATGACGAGCAATTAATATGTTCCCATTTCGGCAAATTTGGTGTTATGATGAACTGATCACGAGCAAAATTTCTATACGAGAGGGCATTAATTCATTTTTGCAAGTTCTGCTGGCGCCACGGCGTGTCGGGTCAACAACGACGGACTCTCGATCTAATAATTCTGCGCAACTCGCTCGACTCAAACAATAGTTTCTATAGATGTAAACGCCAGTTTAACGGATCTCTCGCACAGTTTATCTTCGTTCCATGTTAACTACATTTCTACTCCAGCGCTTTATATTTCTGATTCAAACTTCGTCAACCACACAATCCCCCGGGCCAACAATTAACAGCGTGTAAAAAAAAGTAATTCCGAAATCGTTTGATTCGTACACCTGCAAGAGCCCGTGATCAACTTCTATCTGGCGCTAGATTCACCACCGCAAAACAATTTGTAAACGGTCGTACAAGTTTATAATGTGACCCAGTTTTTTTTTTATTTATCCAAGTTAATTTATTGATGATATTCTTTTGTTCCTTCATATTTCAGTATTTGTATAATTACTCAACAAACTTATTTCGATATATTATCGTTTAAATAATTCTGAAACGAATTTTATTTCGCATTTTCTGGTTCAATAATTAATCTTTAATAGTATGTTATTAGAGTTATTTTAATATCAAACTTTGTTCCAAGATGTGGATCCGATCGAATTTCGATTAATCAAATCTCGTGACTTACTTCAATATGTAGTTCAATATAAAATAACGTTCATAATTCATATGGACAAGCGTATGAATTAAGTTCAGAAGGACAAACTACAAAAGCCAAGGGTTTTCTAACTTGCTTTTGAAGAGTACGAAAAAGTTTCAGTAAATGTACCGTGAGGTCCACTATGAAATGATTAATTATCATGAATTTCAGACGTTAAATATTTTTGAGGCGTTCCTATATATTTCTCATAACAATTATTTATTTATCATAAAAAATTTAGATACTTTGTAATTTAAACAGAATCTAACTTCTTTATCGAATCACGTTATAACTTTTAGACTAATTGAAGTGTCGGATTCTATAACCGGATTTGCGCTCGGAGGCCTTGTTTTCAAAACAAAAAAATATTGAGAAAATTTTGAATTTCAACGTATTTTAAGTGGCAAAGTTGTTCTTTAGATCATAACAAACAACTTCGCCACTTTAAGTATATTAAGATCCAAAATTTTCTCGATACTTTTTCGTTTTGAAAACATAACATATCATACAACAACATATATTTGATAAAGCCTATACTTTAATTTCGTTTTTTCAAATTTTGAAATACTAAAATTTGAACCAATCAAAGACGAATAAAACGATGAGAATAATCAATCACAGCGCGACGTCGTCTCACACAGCTATTATAATAAGGAATAATGAGAATTGTGAATTGAATGTTATGTAAACAAAAAAATTTTATTTTTGAAAACAGTAAGGTGGCGCATTTACCCCAAATTGTCAGAATTACCCCAACCACCCATAATCAGTTCGAAACCTGACCACATTTGGTATTTTTTTATTCTTTTTCTTACCCTTCGGTATACTCTTTGGTACTTTTTCGTATTCTTCGAGAGAGTCGCAAGTTACAAACCCCTCGACTAAAACATAAGATCAACGACCTGCATAAATTATATGCCAGCAGCTAAAATGAGGTAAGTTCACGTTTCACTTCGCCAGCGCGCGTAATCCCAAAAGTAATATTTATTATTCACAACTGCTCTCATGTAAGATTCCAGGTCTGCGAATTAAGGGCAATCAAATCAAAAGCAATTTTTATTCATAAAATTATATTCGGTTTCTAATCTTTTATCATAACATCAATTATTTAGTGATGATCTAATTTTTATTTTATAAAATCTCGTTCAAAATGGTAATAAATCACAATTTGAGGTTACAAAATTATTTTAATTTTGAATCCACCTACACGGACGAAAATATATTGCAAAATATATTTTATATACTTAAAATATATTCGTATGTATTCTACATATTCGCAAAATATATTATTTGTATATAATAAATATAAATTTGAAATATATTTGTACGTATATTTCCCGCCCTGTAGGGAAGACTCTCCGGAAGAACTAAGCATTTAATAAACACTTCATATATATATATATTTCCTGACTTCTTGTCACAGTGCATCCACAAGTACATTAAATAATTATGGCCGACCATCATCAACATTTTATGAAGCCCTGTTCAGTTGCATATTAAAACATTCCGTGCATATCACTCATTAACAATAAAGTTTTAACGGTTACATTATCTTTAATTAAGTTTTGAAACCACTCAAGATGAAGACTTTATTTTTGACAATATTTAAACAGGACTAAGAATTACATCTCAATTACGGGAAATTGCGCGGTATAACTCGTTGCAAGCTTTTGATTAACTTAATTCTGATTTTGTTATTTAATTACACTCTAAACCAAAATCCCCCAGAGGCGGCTGAATTTAAATTCTCGACAATATAGTGTTAATACATAAACTATTTCCTTCATATCATTGTTTGAAGTTTTGTCTTGCTTTGAAAATAAACATTCCCTAGTAAAAATTGATCTAGTGGCCTCTAAAGGCTTGCCCGGAAAGAGTTTCGGGCACTTCTAAGACAACGAAAATGATGATTTCTGGGTCTTCATCAGGTGGTTACAGTTCGCCCTAAAAATACTTTTTCAGGATTACTTAGAAATGACCCTTCTATTCCCCTTCTAGTCGCCTTAAATAAAAAAGTACATTAAATTTTTAGGAAATTTAAATTTCCAGACGAAAAAAAACTGACTGAACAAAGTTTGATAAAACCATTTTTTACTAAAAATATTTAAAAAATTCAAACCGAGCGAGATGGCTAAGTGTCGGGAATTCAATTCTTTCAGCCGGCCACTTTGTTCTGGTTTTCGTGGTTTCCTGAACGTTAAGACAAATGCTAAAGTGGATTATCGAAAGCCGATCCACGGACTCGCTTGTTTTTAGGCACTGACATTCTATATTCAAAACATGATTTCTGTTCGTATAAGTCTCAAGTCTAGCGTTATCTTTGCCCCCTCCCCTTTCCTTGTATCATAGTTGACAAACTGGATGTAATGAGTTTTATTTTTATTTAAAAAAATTATTAGACTTGTGATAAAATGTGACAATTAAAAAAAAATAGTAGAAATTACTGAATTGAAATTTAGGTTGAACCGACGGGACACACCAAGATGGTCATAAGGTAACATATGACCTGACCTGTTTGGCTCTGTATTAATGACACCTGGCATATTTCGTTGATATAATTACCAGACTATTTCATAACGGTAATTCGATCTGGCAATGACAGGCGAAGTAGTTATTACAACGATTGATACGTGTCGAGTGATTTGTCGCAATTGGTGGGTAACCTGGCTCGGCCCAGGTCGCTGACTACGACGCAGTGGTAATTGATCAAAGTACTAGCGGGACCGAGGTATTTGCAGCGCGCAGAGCTTGGCATGACGAGAAGCGAGTAGGGATTGCGGCACGTGTGTCTCAAGTATGACTCATGGGTATGTGCGTGCTATATTCAGACTGCACTTCCACCGGTCAGCGACTTAATGTTAAACATTTATCAAAAGCAATCCAGCCGGTTCATTAGACACACGCGATCTACTGCCTCGATACACACTCAAGACCTATGAAGTACGCGCAGCAACGACTCGTGCGACAGGTGACAGTGCTGATATCGATCGAGAATCCGGAATTTATCTACGTCTCCTTGTACACAAATTTGCACATGCTAAGCACCCGAACGTTCTCAATGATTTACTCTCATCCGGCCGCAACTTTATATTCAATTATGCGAATTTTAATCACCCTCTTAAATGCTACTGTGTATCGTTGATTTGGTGCCAGTTATTATAAGCGACTTTATTCGGTTTTTATTGTCACAACTATAAATAAATGCAGGAAAAATAGATAAGCTAAACTTATCATCCTGCACAAACAGAATAAATTTGTTCCCTCAAAATAAGACAAACTTTAAAAATGAAAATCTGTTTCCATTTATTCCTGGGAAAAAAAGTTCAAGTCTAATCAGATCTGGAAATAGTCCGGATTAGGTCAAAATATGTCAAATTTTAGAAAATGTTATCTGATTCATGCCTGATTTTACATGATCAGACAAATTTTTTTCCTCACACATGCACGCGAAGTGACTCTTCGCGGGCTTATTTTCCGGGCGCGAAGAAGTTTCTTCGCGCCCTAGGGAAGTTACTTCGCGCCCGAGGGAACGAAGGCGTGCAGCTGTGCTTCGCTCCCTAGTTGCTTAATATACTATTGTCGAATTAAGTCCATTTCCAGGTCTGATCAGACCTGGAAAAGGAGTGGATCTAATTAAATTCAGGAAAATTTCTACATGCCTGGTTATGCATGATTTAGTCTAACTGAATCTGTTCAGACATGGAAACTTTCTTGAATTCAATCAGATCTACTCATTTTTCAGGTCTGATTAGACCTGAAAATGATTCTAATTCGACAAAATTTTGTCTGATCATGTAAAACCAAACATTAATGAGATAAAATTTTATAAAATTTAACATATTTTGAACTAATCAGGACTGTTTCCAGGCCTGATTTCCAGTCCAGGTCTGATCAGATCTTTTTTTTCTTTTTTCCCAGGTTTGATGCATTCTATTGATAATGGCAGCAACGTCCATTTTCTTACAATTTCCAACTTACAATTCTGTGTCGAATAACATTCCATATAGAGTACGCAGTACTTTGAGAAATAATAAAATTTTTCGTTTCTCATTTTTCTTTCTTCGCCAAAGCAACTCAATTGTGTACGAATAAGCTGGTTTAGTAATTTTTGAAATTGTTAAAGAACTATTCGCAAAAGGCTAGGCGTTGATGTTTAATGCAACATTCAAATTATTTCTTGCGCTGAAACATTTCGGATCACAGCCATGACCCTCTCTCCAGACTTGTAACATATGACGCAATCTTGGCAGAAATCGTCAGGAATTCGCGACATCTTTAATGTATGAGATGGCGCTGAGAAGAGGAGGGATCGAGTCGGAGGCAGTGTCGAAAGTTGCAGCGAAAATAGCATAATGGTGAACCGCGACAATCATTGTCACGTCTAAGTCAGAATTATACAGATTTTGCGGCGAACAAAATTTCGCAGCTCAAAATCGTTTGACACAACTCGCATTTAATAGAGACACAAAACATCAAACAAAATTGGTAGATTCATTTGTAAACTTCAGTTTGGAACTTCAGGATGAATCAACAATTTGTGTTTGTAACATTTTTCCCCCCTTGACAACGCCATCTTGAAAACACGGACAAGTTTGGTACACTTTGGACTTTTAGCGTTCGGTCAAATTAAATTGCATCGAATGCTTTGTACCAGAGAGAACATTCAACAAGTTTGATTCTGAAATATGTAATAACGAAAGTTCGCGTCTCTGGTTGGCTCGCTCTTTTTCTCGATACAAATTTACTAAGCATGCCCTTAACGAAGACTACAAACTGTTTGCCAGGGCATAATTGTCTGGAAGCTTGACAGCAAAGTTTTTTAAGCTCCTCGGAGATGGCGTAACAATAAAACAACCGATCTCACACCGCTGACCTCAACTTCGACTGCAAGCGTACACTAATTTATGTGCATTCATTTTGCATGCTCTCCCCTTCCCCTCACACGCTCCTGTACTTTGCGTCGCGGCAAATTTTTTTTCTCTTCAGTGCAAACTGGAAGAAACTGCCGGTGAGCGACTTGTAAAAAAACTGTCCTAATTGCGTTACGAGCGACACATTTTCGTCTCCAAGGAAGATGTGAAAAATTCAACTGGTAGATGACTAATTGATCACTTGGTTAAATTATCAATGATAATTGCTGATGAAAGCGAGCGAGATGTAGAAATGAATGAAATGTTTTGAATTTGAAAACCTCACCAATCAAGTTGAACTGGACATTTTGAATAATAACATTTTGAAATAAACTAGAAAATCATTTTTTAATTTAATTAAATTAAACAACGAAAATGGAATCCATTAGAATATCAAATTCAGTGTAACAAAAACCGTAAGATATAAGTTTTTATTAATTTTCATACTTTTTGATTGATCGAGATTGATTATTGATTGTAAGAGGAAAAACAAATTTTTTCTTTATCTCATCTGTTTTAATTTCATCATGTTTCTATTTATTGAATATCAATTTGGGTGAATCGTGCAAGCCGCATAGATATGAAATCGAAGGTCATTATAATGGTGAATTGCACACAGCGGTTGGAATACGCAAATATGAATCGAAACCTGTCACAGGTTTTTGTCGCACAGCTTCTCCTCGCCAGGTCGTTTGTTAAATCAAACGCAAATTATTAAAGGCTTTTTTTAACATTACGCTTTGAAAATCCGAGTGTCTGCATCGTCGCGCTATATTGTGATTTGTTTATGACCACATAATATATTACGTACAGGACAGCCTTCCAGAGTTAAAATGTTGACAGTAACTTTTCACATGAAATCAAAGCTACATCCTCTACAGTAATTCGCTTGGTTTTTAAGACTATCAATTAGAAAGTTATTGGATAAACATTCTCCATTGCATTTTTAATCGGTTAATTTTGTTTGACCCGTATACCGTATCAGACCTTGCAGCTGTCGCCTTTCACGAAGCTATCAAATCAGGTATAAATTTTCCTATTCTGATGAATCGCGCATTTATAAGAAACTAAACGGCGATTTCATTCGAGTATTAGTAGTAAGTTCGACAGTTCGTTGCGGCAATAATTTTCTTTGTGTTTGTATTCTTTATTCTGGCCAAGTCGCGGTATGCAAATGTAGTCGATAATCGATTGTAGCCGCGGATCCCCCATCTATAAAAGAGCCAAATTTATGCGCAACTTGTTTATGCAGGTAGCGAACAAATTTTATACTGTTGCTTGACGTGTGATTTACATATTGACATTTGCGGTTTTTTTCTATCTTATTCCGAGTCGTTAAAAAATTTAAACTTCATTCACTGTAATTCGTCAAGCTTATTGTTTAATACAGTTTTCTCAAAGTTGACGAAATGTTTGTTGTGTGAAATGTAAAAACAGTAAAAGTGTTGCTCACACAAACTAAATCGTTAGTTTGTGTGTGCAAAGCGAGTATTGTTTCGTATATTTCTGTGTTGTAGCTTGGTGAAAGAATCGATTTTGCAGAAGTTATATTTCGTTAATTATTTCGATGGAAAATTTTACGCTAGGGCTTTCAAAATTAATTTGGCTATATTGGGAACGTTGTCAATAAAGTATCGACTTTTGTGAATTTTCTTTTTCATCAAAGATTGATATAATTAATATGGAATAATCAAGGCATAGTTTATGTTTGAATTATCGTTTTTTAAATATTTTTTTGTATTGGTACACTCTCTGATGGTAATAAAATAATAAATCCCATTCTTGTTTGTTAATTATAAAAAATACAGAATAATTTTTTATATCTCAAAAGAGGTGACCTGAGATGGAAAAATCTGAATAATTTTTGTAGAAACAAAAAAAAAAAAAAAAAAAAAAAATTGCATGAAATGTTTGTCTCTGCTGTTTCATTTTCAGTGTTAGTTTCGTTTAAATGCTGTATACTCCAGATGTTGAGAGTTTCTGAGTAATGTTTATTTATGTGTTGATGCAACTCTTCCGGCTAAACGAATATCTAATATGAGACGTTACGAGTTGTCTCGATTAAAATACAGATCATCGTCTGTAATTTTACAATTGGAGTAAATAAGCAACAATGAAACGAAATCTGTCAGATTTTTGTAATTTGTCATCAGTAATTTGATATTTCTTATTTTTTTGAAAAATATAACCGAAATTATGCATTTTTTTCAAGAAATCTTAATTATAATACATTGGTATGTAACATCCGTCATTGTTTAACTTAGTTTTCTGTATACAATGGAAACTAATTGTTTTGTAAGAGCACGTTGGTCCACGTTTTTCGTAATAAACAAATGCACACTTACCATTAGCGTAAACAGTTCAGGCTGTGCGAACACGGTGCAAAATATGCACGCTGAAAACTTGAATTCCCAAGTGTGGCCAACATTCATCAACAACTTGGATAAATTCTTTAAACATGCTCATAATTAATCGAAGGTCGTATGTCTATTTTTAGCCCATTATGTAGCTCTGTTTTCATTCACAAAATACACTTTATTAAGGAGCGCGATACAATTCTGCACATAACATCATTATGATTCGCGGGTGTATATTTTGAGCACACGTCAATGACTATTTTTGTCTCTATTAAGTTGTTGTCCAAAAAACAATATTAAAATGAAAAGTTAAGAAAATAAATGAATTAAATTATTTAAGTTAACAATTATTGAAGGTTTAAAAAATGTATGAACGAGTAATCGACTGAAATAACGGCAATAAATTTTGCATTTGCAGAGACTCGTGAAATTTAAATTGGCACACAAGTTAGCGGGTAAAAGTGATTGATTAAAGTGGTATCACTTTATGAGAGGCAGGAAAATGGACATACAAATCTCAAACACGATGGGCTCAGATTCACAAATATATCGATACGGTTTTTGGCACGACTAATGCTTCGTGCAACTCTTGGCGGTGGTCACAGCATTTGCCACCTGTAGCGCGGATGTCAGCTCTTGGGTTTCGGTTGCAGTGACTGAATTGGAGCTAAGCTGCAACTAGAGTCACTACTTATTCGATGTGTCATACTCAAGTACCTCCGCTCTCTGGCTTTCTCAAAGTAGTCGGTGCTGAATATAGTACGCCAAGTGCGTGCGAAATTACAGTGCGGTCTCCAGCTCATACGCCGATTGTGACGACAGAAATGTCGCAGCTTTTCTTGCGCGCGTCAAAATAGAAACATGCGATTCACATGGTTTTTTTTCTCTTTCGTTCACGTATGTACCCGCGTGCCAATTATTTTACCATTTTACAAACGACTAATTATAAATACGCGCTTTAAAGTATTATCTACTCACACACACAGTTGTGAAAGTTTGTTTGAAATTTACAATTAGAATTCAAAAAGTACAATATTATAGTTCTTTTTGCTTTACAATTTTTTGCGAACATCTCGCCTGTGGCTTAATTTTTTACGCCTATATGGGGTTCCAGTAAACCTCGAGATACATTTTATGAAGAATTTCATATCGCTTTTTTGTGCGCTATATTCTTGCAAAATACCGCGGGATAAATTCACATGATAAATCTGTAATTCCTGTTAATTCATTATTCAAAATTTTATATATATATATATATATTATATATTCTATGTTTCACAGAATATATAAGATATTGCTTCCATTAAGGTAATTCATCGAATAAGAAATATTCATAGAATATAAACAATATAATAATTTTGTAATTTTTAGCTCTCCGTTGAAATTTTACCGAATAAAATAAAATAAGCACATTTTATGCAAAGTATTCGACCTCGTGTAGTCTAATATTATCGGTATAAAATATACACTTGGCAAAGTTCCTTGCCTAAACTATATGATGACGTAGCTGCGGTACAGCCTACCACGACGACGCTGTGAAGAATAAAACTATTAGATCAGTCATCAGAATACCATTGGTCAATAATTTTTTTTCATATATAACCGCAGAGTACATTGATCAGGGTTATGAACGTTTTATCTGCTGGAAATGTCAAAAACGTTTTTCGGTGCTTAGCAGACAGTTTTGTAACTAAAGTCATTTGTTCGTATTACGCGTGATTGTGATGGCGGTGATTAGTTTGACTTCAATTTGCAATCTTGCCAGATTGCATTGTTCGTTTCGATAAAACTGCCATGGCGCAACGCTATCACGTTAAAACGAACAGCGAACTTGGTCGTACGACAAAGTACATATTTGGCAATACCAGACGAAATTACATTGGTTCAAGTTTACGGAACATTTGAACTAATCAATAAAACCAAATTTCACTGCCGAAGTAATGTCAGTCAAGTAAAATGCCGAAGTATTGTGGCACGGTTCTTTTTCTCATATATTTACTCATTTTATAAACAAACGGAATTCTGTAAAAAAATTTTTGTGACGCACTTTTGGTAAAATTTGCGCAAGTCCCCGTTAATAAGAAATTCAACACATCCATCGTCGGTTGGTGCAAAACATTTGGCTAGTACAACAGCCGGAAAACTTGCGCTGGAAATTTAGCAGAAATAACTTTGGTCCAAGCCGCACCTTGCTGCCTCTGCAGATTCCAAAATATTTTCGTCTACAAATAAGCAAAATTCATTGAAAAACTTATTTGATTGCTCTATAATTACACTGAAAAAATGCTATACTACCCGGGGAGAAAAAGTCCAGGTCTGATCGGACCTGGAAAATGAGTAAATCTGATTGAATTCAGGAAAATTTCCATGACTGGTTGTTTCCATGATCATTTAGTCTAACTGAATCTGTCTGTATTTCTTTTTTGTCCCGGGTATAAATATACTAAAAATTCTACTTAATATAACTCGGTATAATACTTAATTGAATAATGAATAATTGACGTTTCCAGTGAATTAAATCAAGTATTCATTGAATTATTCAAATCTCAGTTGAAATAAAAAAATATTCACTAAATACACAAATACTTTCTTAATTATTAAAGAAAAAATAAAAATATTTTAAAACATACATTTATATATTACATTATAAAGAAATCAAATAAAACTCAAATGAAACTTCTAAACAAACTGTGTTGGTTTAAAAATCAGTAGAAAAATGATTTTAGGGTGTCAAGTGGAGCGAATGCGTAAGGCCCTTCGTTCGATACCCAACGGAGTGCATTTTTTCTGCGATTATATACAATCATTAACAAATATGCCTGGTCAAGAATGGTATACACTAACTAACCGAGAAAACCAGATAATATTTCTTCCCCCTTCCCTTCTTCACATTTATAAAATAATATATGTGTCCAGTGTAAAGTGTAAAATGAAAAATGAAATATATAAAAAATAACGTATAAATGTTTTTGAAAATTTTGATAAAATTTGTTTTTTTTTTATTATTCAATTGTATTGAGTAGAAAACATTATCAAATGTATTCGGGAATATTTTCTATTTCTTTCAAGTGAAATATACTTGATTGAAGGTACCTTTTTCAGTATATGCGTGTTTGACAATTTCATGTTTACTGATTAAGCATATACGAAAACGAGTGCATTTACGAAATTGATGATTTTCTCAAGTTTTAAATCCACGTGTCCAGTTTGGTATTCAAAGTACACTCGCATTCCAATTTTTTTTCGTTTTTTTTTGTTGCAAAGTGTAGATTCCGTGAAGGAGCTCCGGAAAAACTTCAAAGTTTAGATTTCAAAGCTTGTGCCTGGCGTTTGAACTGCTTTTATTACACGATTCGGCTGCAGAAAATATACAAAACGATGGAGCTTATGATTCCAACAACTTCTCTCCATCGGATATACTTTTTCATTTTTCTTTCAATCTGCTAAAGAAATTTGGTTATTTCGTTGTTATGAATTGTGTGGTTTTTTCTATCCAACAATGACAATGCAATCCATTTTACAAAATGTCAATGCATTTAAACCATCAAACCACAAAATCTGAAAATATTATCGTGCATTAAAATTTGTACAAAAAATGTACGTTTGGACTTTGAACTAACTGAACACAAAAATTATACGTACGGTTTTTGAGCGAATTCAAATAATTCGAAAAGCTGAAGTAATTTAACTTCACGTATAGTATTATATAATATTCAACTTCTGTTAATTATCAATGAAAACTTAAACTGGGAGTTCACGGTTTATACTCGGTATCGTATATGCTCGTACAAGTAGTATCCGTGGCGCTGAGACCTGTTGGCAACTGTTCGTGTTATTATCCACGTAATGTACGACTACAATGGTAATCATGTTTTCCACGTTTATTCTCATAAATTTGTAGATTCAAGTAGTTACTTTTAACAGCTTATGCGAGAGCAGTCTTACAATATTCCTTTTTCATTCTCCCAAGTAACATGAGCAACTTTGTAGTTTTACTCTCTATTTATGTCTTCATCGTTTAACTTTGCCGATGTTAAATAAAACCCAGGTGACGGAAACTAAATTTTTGGAAACTAGGTTTTTCTGATAAGTTTGACAAGACGTCCCAATTAAACAGCATCGATTATCTATTTTCGTTACAAACTGTTTCTTTTTTTATAACGTCACAAAATCAACTTTTACCTACGAACTATTTTCTAACAATCGCGAGAAAAATCGACATGCTAATTTGTCCGTTAAAATTATAATTGTATCAAATTACAACATTTATTTAAGGTTTATTGCTTGAGGTGTATGTAGGTGTGAGAATTCAACAATTGATAAATTGTATCAACTAGAATTGACATTTTGATGATTAAGAAATAAACCATTACCGCAGCGACATACATCGTGTGCACAACGGAGCAAGTTATGTGTTCGGAGGCAAACTTTGTTTCGTCTAACTTACGCGAAATATGCTTGCACGCCGGGGTAACAAGCAACACGTGTATCATTCAAACGCCCTGGCAGAGAGAGAGAGAGAGAGAGAGTAAATAAATTGAGTATGTGAAAGACAGAGAAAGCGAGGGACGAGGACAAAGTAAACTTTTCTGTTTTTTTCATACCCGAGAAAATTGACTACGTTATCGCTGTACCAGCACTGTTATTTCATGCTAACAATATATTCATTCGCCGATGCGTGCGAATAAAACGATTTAATACCCTTCAAGCGGCGTATTGTCAGCCATGTCAAAATCTCCCAGACAAAATTGAGCGCCAGGTTATAAAGGTTTGTGATAATGCTCAACTGACATTTGAAAGTCAAATTCTCAAGACATTTCGCATCTTGCGCCCCCTCATGTTTTGCACAAGCATTTCATCCGATAAATCGAGCCTTTATGCGTCCCGGCGTATAGTCATGTACGCATATACTTACAACTAGTACTATATATGTCAAGCTTGTTGCTTTTGTGTATAATATACTATCTGTGAGCACAAAGGATCAAGTTATTGGCGGCGCTTTGTTTGAATGATATTAATTTGAACCTTGATACAACAACGTCAACAAAAATTTATCAAAAATATATGTTATAATTTTCTGTTACAGATTTTTTATATGGCTTTTCTACATTGTTAGAAAGTGAACCGAGAAGTTAATAAAAAAAGTTAACCATTCTGAAGCTGATCGTGCAATTCATCTGGTGTTTCAATTATTCAGTTTCAAGTTGTAAGTTTCTCTCATTTTATAATAATTATTATTAAGCAACTGATGTGTAAATGTATTTTGTTCAGAATTAATGAGCACGGTTTGGTTATTCAGTTTTTTTACAACGATGAAAACTGGATTTTGATAATTGAATATTAATTATCATCGATCTCTTCAAGAAAAGTTCATTTCAGTTCAATGTTTCTCCAATTATTTCCGTATATGTTGTATAACATCATTGAAAATTCTTTATTTGAAACAGTCAAAATTATTGAGCTGAATAATAAAAGATTTAACATTTATTCATTCAATTTTGCCGCATTATAAGAACTTAAGGTACTAAAAATTTTAGCTGAATATATAATGAACTCATTTTTTTTTTCATTCACGACCATATTTTGAAAAGGATGCTTGGGTAGACGGAAACCCGGAAAATAGCAAACTTTTGCTTTTAATCGAGGCCCGTTCTATTCACCTACGTGAGAATAGGGTGCGTATACTTGCGCTCGCGTGACAAAGTGAGGCGCTAATTCGCACAAAGTTTGCAAGTTTCCTTGGAATGTCACATTTCAACGACAGAGCGTCGTCAATTGATGTCATAAGACTAATTCACGCGTCAGATCATACAGACCTACGAGCACTTAATAAATATAATTTTAACTCGTTATAATTATAAAAGTGTCAATTCAAACACGTTTCTTTTTTACAATACCTCACGATCAAAAATATATTCGCTAAAATATATTTGAATTTATAGTTATTATAAAATATATATTTTATTCTATAAATTATATATTCATATAATGAAATGTATGTAAAATATATATATATATATATATATAATACAGTCATTATATTTCAAGTAAGTCGGAATATATTTCATATAGAAAAAAAATTTTTTTCCCCTGTGGGATCACTTTTGTTTTATCGCACCAATTGAATACTTTGTTTAGTGTATATTTTATTTTCACAATTTCTGTCTTTTTGGTTTTTCAATAACTAAAATTATATTTTGTACGTCATCATAGGATATTTTTTTGGAATTGTTTATGATTTATTGACAACATTAATTATTAAATTGTCTGCATTCGGATACAACCGCGCGTACATGATGTCACATCTACGAAGGTATTAACATTTCTCAAACATGTACCCGATCGCATCAAATAGATTATACGTGTAACTGATTGTACGTTAACCTGTAGGGCAGATGTGCTCTCATATTCATCAGTGTGTTACGATAAATGATATATTTGGAGTAACAAGTCAGAGTACACACGCGGCTATAATTTTTATCAAAACAATCGCATGTCATCTCAGAGAAATAATGTGAGTCGATAAATAAATACGAAAAAAATTATTTTTAATAGTGTTACACAATTGGTTATTTTTAGGATTCCATTTTTATTTGCACTTTTTTTATTTGTTTTATGAAAAAAGGATATTTTTATTTTGCACTGATTAAATAAACTATAAAAAAGGATGATTATGATGATTTTTTCAATCAATAATCAATAAGCATTCGTTTGAAAATGTGAATTTAAAATGATTTTTTTAGCGCAACTTTGTGTATGATTATCAATAACGGTTAATTTTTTTACAAAAAATGAATAATAAACATAAAATAAAATTTTTCTATATTTTTGGACGAACTAATTTCTAGGAAAGAATAAATTATTCACAATGAATGAAAATTTCTCTGTAAAAAAAGTGAATGCTGCTAAATATGGTTTATAAAATTGAGAACAGAATTGTAAAAATAATATTGTAAAAGAATTGTAAAATAATATAGAGCTTTAGGTATTACATAACCGGTGTACCTATTTCTTAGATGTTTTATTTTTTAAATTGTTAAAATGTGATTAAGACGAAATGCAACATTCATTAATTTTATTACAACAATTTTCAATTAAAATTAAATTTAATTTAAATTCTCAGTTCATCTGGTATAATTTCATTTATATATTACGTCACCTTGATATTGAAATTGTGGATCGAATTATATTTGAAATTATTGTAGAAAGACGATTATGCGACTATAGTGACGCGAATCGCATTAAACTCCGGAATCCGAGCCTATGACATTAGACCAATTTTATGAGGATTCACGCGTGTTTGACTGAATCGACAGGCAACATCGGTGTCGCATTACCGATGATTCACGGCCCCAGCCAAATCTGCTTGGGAAAGTTTGTCTGCGAAACCATAAGAACTCACATCGGCTTCTCTCTGACTCATGACCGGTGACAAAAATCCGTCAAATCCTGACAAATCTAATTTCTGCATTTTAATGGATGAATTATTATTGATTCAGTTTACTGTCTTCATAAATTATGAAATAATTCAGTCTAATTAAAAACTCTTATCAGTTTTCAATAAACTGATGAACAATTTTTATATCATAAAAATATTTGTGAAACCTTGGGGTAAATGTGACACTCAATTAGATTTAATATTTTCGAGAAACACAATTCTTTTGTTTACGCGAAATCAAATGCGAAGGTTCAAATTATTGTTCAATTTATATAAATGTAATTAAAATGAATTTAAGAATTTCAATACTGTCTCATTTACCCCACCTGTCACAATTACCCCAATCCAATCACCCCCTTATTCAGTTTTAATTTACTGTCACAATTGAATTCTTTCAGTTGTGATAGCTGTTCTAATTGATTATGTCATTTGTTCTATAACTTTGTGTGGGTAATTACAAGAATAAAACAAATTATTCTGAAAGACTGAATTCGTGTAGTTTGTATATGTTAGTTGTACCACGATCATGTAAAAATTAATCAACGAAAAACACATATTTTCATTATAATATATTATAGTGGGATGGGTTCATAAGAATATACTGAAGATGGTTTCGACTGGAGTTCTAGAGGTTCACTTATCGAAATGAATACGTATGTGAAAAGCAAAATCCAACAAGTTGAAGTACCCTTCACGTAAGCTCGGCAATCTGATTTCGATGGTTCCTTGGCTCATCTATTAGCTCAATGACAAGCGTACGTAACTTAAACTTTCGGCTGACAGCACGTATACGAAACGAGCCATACATCATGACTGTTTCGCTCTATATGCACGGCAGAGTGCTGCACGAAAAGTTTCGTCCGTTCAAAACGTATAAAACAATTTTTTACATTTCTCCGAGCTTCTGATAATACGATGTATCGTAAATGTACTCGCTGATATATTCAACTTGAAGTCGAAGAGTTGAGTCATTCTATTAGTTCTAAGTTCAGTGTGCAGCATTCAATTGAAAACAAATTAATTATTTCGTTTCTACAATTCTTGATCATTCTTCTATTGTAAAGACGTACACTAGATTGCAATTAGAATCATTTCACACTGATAAAAAAAAACAGGAGGTTCTGCTTGACAGCCATGCTGTTTTCCATCTTAAAAAAGTTGAACGGAACATTAAGTTGGCTGCGAATAGGACCGTTGGCCAAGTTCATGCGTAACCACTTCAATTTTGACAGTTTGTTGCTTTATTTTTAATGGATGAAAATGTGCAGTTGAAAATTGAAAAATTAAACCATATACTATGTAGCACGAGCGAAGCGCGCGCTGTATACTAGTAACTTAAAAAAAGTAGATGGCGTCCAGCAGAAACAACTCAAGCAGTTTCTACTTGACAAGATGGAAGAATGTCTCATTTGAGTTTAAGCAACTCAAAAGTCAAGCAGAAGTCGCTTGACATTGAAATGATTTCTACTTGAAATGAAGAAAGCAAATTTGCTTTTTTTTTCAGCAAGTTTTGCTATTTTTTTTTCTCAGTATAGTTACACGGAGAGAAATGACGTTACAAATTTTATTATATTTCTCTACCAATCTAGTTCTCGAACTGCTGAAACTAGTGCAATTTACTAAAAAAACTAATAAAATTTATCAAAGAGTTGTCGAATTAATATTCACATCAAATTTTACTCATAATTCACACCACATTTTGGTAGTGACTTAGTAATTTTCGCTAGTGTTTTTTTTTTGCTAGTAGTAGTTTCCTCACGGACGAAAATATATTCTTGAAATATAAAAAAAAAATATTTTTTTCTATATAAATATATTTGCGGCAATATTACGATATTCTGTATATATTTTTTTTATAAATTTTATTATATACATTTCTAAAATATATAATAAAATACATATTTTATATAAAAAAATTATAAACAGCGGCAATAAGTCATATAAATTAAAATATATTTTAACGGTTATATTTTCGTCCGTGAGGGATGCGTGCGCATGCCCCGTGTTGTAAACATAGAACTCTCTAGTATCATCTACGTCCACTAGGACTGATGGCTCTGAGGATTCATCAAGAGCTTGCGCGACCAGGTTCCGGAGTTCGAAACTTGTTTCGGGCATTTTTTCTATACGAATAATAAATCGGAATTGGACGGAAAAATCTCATAAACTTGGAAGAAAAATCGATTTCGAATCAAAATAATAACAAATAAAATAATAGCATTCCAGCGAATTTCGAGTGAAAACTGAGATTTTTATTAAAAATATGGAATGAAAATAAAAATTATAAAGTGACTTAGTAATTTCCACTACGAGGCAGTTCGCTCAATCGTTTAGTAGAATTATGTAGTAGTAAAATTTGTGACGTCCTTTCTCTCCATGTAGTAGTTTCTTGTGTTTCGCAGCGCTTAATGGAAATTGAAAATGTTTGATATTAAAAACCCTTAATTAGAAGTATCTCTGTGAAAACAAATTGAATTTCACACCAAACAAACAAATCGTGAACTGTTGAAAACTGAAACACCTCTGCACGGGTGTGCCGAGCAGCGTTAAATTTGCATAAACTGCAGCTTATTTACATGTTCATGAAGCAAGGTTGACTCCAACTTGCATTAAACACACTCCATAAAACTACTCCGTTATTCTCTCCTCAAATAAACTCGCATTAGAAGAGCCACTAAATTATTAAAATTCTTGAACCAACTCAGATAAACAGCCTTTTTGAAATCGCTTATCCCAAGATATCGCATCACCACCTCGTGCAAAGCAAATCTAATTGCATGAAATTGTCTTTAATTGGATTTGCTTGAAATCCAATTGATTTAAGTGGTCCGGGACTGTGAACTGTTTGCTGCAATCTGGCAAATTTCGCGCCATTGTCCACGCGCGCCAGCAACATGTAAATCGGGGAAGAGAAAGTAATAAATAGCGAAATATGACGTACAAAACAACGCCCGGGCGTGTTGTATTTGACGGTATTTTTGGGTACTGTCTTTTGTGCGAGACCGCGCAAATGCGACCAGGATGTAGCTGCAGAGCGCAATCTCTTGAGATGGCATGAAATTTATATCCCGGAAAGTTGTTGCTCTACAACCCCCGTAAAATTCGCGACTTTATGAGTCGGGCGCGAGAGAGACCTACATTCCGACCATAACTAGCCTTCTGCACAAGCTCTCCCAGAGATACCGGAGAGATTCATTGTTGCTCAACTATTCCCGGATTATTTCTTTGTCTGTAAGTTTAATTCCTCGATTTGCTATATGAATTTATTCTCAAGGAAAAATAAACAATATGGTTGAAATGTGTTTTCCTCATCGTCAGCTAAATAACAGATGTTTTTTTTTTGTATTTTATTTTTTTTTTGTTTTCTCATATTTGTATTCCGTCAAGTTCAAACGTGTGACGATTTTTTTCAGAGTATTTCATTTAACATACAAAAGGTTTTGCAATTAATTCACGTCGCAAACGAGCGTCCACTATTTACTGACGTCACATTTGGATGTGTCGCTCGCACCTCTTTGAATAAACACGAACTCGTGACATCGCGCGGATGCTCTTTTGCCAAGGCGGTTTAATCGGACATTCTTATCCGACAAAGCGGATTTGCCCACTTGGAAAAGTGTGCAATCTAATTAAGTGCCAAGATTTTTCATCGAAAAATAATTTTAACATGCACTTATTATGATTTTTCAATTCAATTTAATTCAAAATTTTTTTATTGAATTTTCCAAACTTGATCAACAAAAAGTAGAAAACAAATAGTATAATTTGGTTCAACATTAGATTTTGATTAGATTACATTAGAAATATAATGTAATAATTAAAATAATGGATTTACGTTAGTAATAACAATTTGTTTGTAAAAATAAATCGAATAGTATAAGTCGAGGTCTTGAATAACATTAAACTTGATCAATAAAGTTGATCATTTATTGACATTCGTTATTCATTCTTTTCCATTTAGTACGTCCCACAGGGACAAAAATATTTATATTTATTATACAAATATAATATGTATTTTCGATCAAATTTATATTAATTTTATATTAAATTTATACAACTTCTGGCCGCTTTATAAATAATTTGGAAATGAGAATATGTGTAAATACGAATATATTTCAAATATATAAAATATACGTGAAATATATTTTGGAATATATTTTCGTCCGTGTGGGGTACTTACGCATTTAAATACAAGCAACGTGCGATCAATCTCAAAACGCGCGTTTGGCTACGAAGTAATTCGATTTAGCACATTCCGATTTAAACTTAACTCTTCTGTGCTCGGTTATTCCGTGACATCGTCGGAGTAATTTCCGTTTCACTGTGGTAGGGTTCAAAAATTCGCATCTAAAAAATGCTAAATCTGATGTCGGAAATGCGGATACTTGTCGTAAAAAAAGTGCTGGCGAGAAAAGGTCTTGTGCTAGTCTAATTAAATTCAGTTCTAATCCAATTTAATTTTGTCGCGCATTCTTCACCATCAAGGAAAGATCAATTCATTTCAAATAGAAATTTAAAATGTAATGGTTTGAATTGAACTATTGTTTCTTGTCAAATAGAACGTATTTTGTATACATATAACCTTCCAATGTAGTATATTTTGTTTATTTACAATTACGTACATTTTTTATAAATTTTCGAAAGTACACATATACAAGCGCTTAGTTACCGAGCGAGTTGGCTTATAAAGCCGCTGATCTTATTTTGTACTACTTGTATCTGCGAACTTCACTGCGTTCTGATAAATATCTATTATATATTAAAACCGTAGATGAGTTACCATAAGATAGTTGAATTAATGGGGCATTTTCTTTCCGATAAACGTCGTGGCAGTTTTTTAATCACAATAATTTCTCACATTTGTATACAATATTATAAGACCATTTGTAAAGAGGCTACTATCTGAGTGTTAAAAAACGGTGTAAATGATAAAAACGTTAGGAAAAAAATTGTTAGGCGATTTATAAAAATTACTAACTTATTTAGTACTTTTTATGAGAATATTGGTATATTTTGTTAAGTATAACTTTTACTCTGTTGAAAAACTGTTGAGTAATTTTCACTTCATCGCTCCACTGTCATTCATTTATTTATATAAAAGTTAAGCTAACTTTGTATAATTTTCATAAGAATTTTTTCCACCACAAGGGGACCTTTTCCCAATAGTAATACATTAATAAAAGATTTTGTACTAATTAAATAAATATATTCAAAGGAAGTCAATACTTAAAATTGAAATGTTGTTATGTGCTCATTTATGATTTCATACCAACAATTATTAGGTCATTCTTTTATGTCACATTCTCGTCGTCAACTAAAGTACATCATTTAAAACTTTCAATACGATATTGATGTGAATAGTTATTCAGGAATGAAACTAATCTAATATATTATACAAAAATATTCAAAATATTCATGTTAAAAAGAATATTCCAATATTCAAACGAGTGTTATAGCAAAAGATATGTTATCGATTCAGTTAAAATTGAATATTAAGTGATAACGCGCGGAATTAAGTATCCTGCGACTTTCAACGGACAGCAAACTTTTTTCTTTGTTCTGCGAAAAGTTTCAAAAGTTGCCTGTTTCCTAAGCTTCCACTGTGTAAAAAAGTCTTTTGTTTCACGTTCTCCTTCGCTCGCAAAAGTATCCTTGGAATGTGGAGATCTAGACACAGTGACCTAGAATGAAAAAAAATTCCAAATTACCGCACCCTGCTCTAGGGTTTAATTAAAAAAGTCCCACCAACGCGACCCGCTAAAACTTTTTATTTGGCGACCATGCTCATGATCCTATTTGCATACTTGAGAGTCATTCTGTTTCGCACATTATCTTACGCTCAGTAACGCAATCAGGATGTAAGAAGTAATAAACAGGACACGCAAACTTTTCTCGCCACGCTTCTACGTGAAAGTATGTCTAATGCTTTTAATTTGAATTTAAATTGACAGTCCTATTTCTGATTACCACCTTCCATTATTAATGCTTCCGTGTTACGCTCTAAACCGTATTATGAAATTTAGAATCTATGATTTCTTGTCTAATGTTTTATATGAAACGTTTTTGTAGTCACTTTTTGAATATTCCAAAATGTTTACAATACTAATGAGATAGGAAGACATTTTGAAATGTTTAAAAAGTTTGCTGTGTACTATATTATTCACTTCGGTTGTGGTACATATGAATGCTAACTCTCAGTTAGTCATCCACTCATAATAATTACTATTACATTCGTACGGATGGCTAAAAGCTATTATGCATGAAAGAGGTCAACAAAGAGAATCTTATTATTGTAATAAGTGGGATTGAATTTTCATTCGCATATGTAAATTTGCAAATAATTTGTCAACGTTATAATTATTACGGATCTAATTATTTATTGAACATTACATTGTTAACCGATGTTTGTTTATATCTGAGATACATTAAGGAATGTAATGATAATCATTATTACATACTGTTTGATTTTTAATTAAACGATATCTTTAAATGGTACACGAAGAAAATGTTTTCCTGAAATTTATCATTTAATACTAGAACCACTGAGTACATCAATTTGATGTTTTTATATATTCAATCGTTAGTCAATTTCATGTATGTGGATTAAAAAAAAAATATCCTTTGGTGACTTTTCATCATTTTTCGAGTACTTTCATGTCGTACCTTGTTTGATTGAAAGAAATTTTTTTGTTAACGAATATCAAACAATCTACCTAAAACCACCGACTGGTTTATTCTTATAAATAGAGGCACAATTTTTATAAATTCTTAATTATAAATAATTTTTCAAGTTGAAATTATTATAAAAGAATATATTTTCTTTTCTGTTATTTGATTTTTAACCTTATTTTAAACAAATATTCATCATAACATAACATATAAAACGCCTGTCGACGGACATTATGGTTCCGAGTTAAATGATTGTTCAACCGATTTTTTTTATAACTAACAACCATATATTATTATAAATTTATATTTTCACATGAAGTTTAATTCAATTTATTTGAAATGAGCGCTAAAAGTGTTGAACACAAGAAATGTATACCCAATACATCAAATTGATGTATGCAGTAGTTCTAACCCAATAAAAAATTTTCTGCTACACGTACACGGAAACAGTCATGTATTTTACCTACGTTCAGAGCGGAACGTTGCCGATTCTGAGCGAGAGGTAAGTATACAAAAAGTCCGGTGGTTCTAGTGTTAAAATAGTAAACTTACTTTATATTTTACTATTTTTCGTTTATTCTAATTAAAAATTAGAAATTTATTATGTTTCATTGTAGAATCAGAAATCCGATATGACAATTTTTAAGAAGTATGAAACAGTCAAACAATTCACCATAAAAAGTAAAACTCACTGATATAATTTTTACGACTTGGAATAGTAAATGAGATATAGGTCACACGTACAACTTTAACATAATACTCAACATAAATTTCAACTTATCCGATAGAAAAAAACAACAATATCTTTTTCTCCATGTGGTAATGAAAATGTTCAATCATGAGCTTAATTAATGATACTTTCTGTACACCTTGTTAAAATTTTAGGCTGCCTCCATAAATTTTTCTTTAATTCAGTGCGAGTTATGAGTTGAAAATAAAGAGTGTAATGATATAACAAAGTATATTGTAATAATGGATAACACGTCAGCTATTTTGGTGCAGTATGCTGGACGCCATGCCAGTAATTTCTGAACTTCGCGAACTTCGATTTCCTCAGCTAATAATGCAAATAATTAGTCCAGATGTTCCTGACATGGTAGAAGAGAGTAGAGAATTGAGTTAACGTGGTAGTAAAAGCTCACAAACAAACTCGAATCCAGCTTCACTTTAGCGCCTTAACCGCAGGTTGAGCGTATAAGTTGCACATGAAATGATTTTTTTAATTCTATTATTACGCTTTCAGTGCTTTTATATTTGTCCATTAACTCGAGTGATTAACTTGAGTTTTTCCATTTTTGTTTCCACTAATTCATCATTTGTTTTTCAACTATATTTACTATTGTCACATTATTTGTTAAAATCCATTTTCAGTCAGTTGTTGATGTAATAGAATTTTTACTGGATATTTTCTGTTGATGATAATAAAAAATGCATGAAGAATTGAAAAATGTTAAGTCGGAAAATTAATTAACTAATAGGAAGTAATAGGAACGTTGAAACATTTGCTTGTTCGCAATAAACATTGTTTGATTGACCAGATCCGTATATATAAAGTTGATGCTATCGTGAAGTTGGATATGCAGCCAATTCACGCGTCATCGAAACGCGCCCTTGAAATCTAGTAGTAGTCCATCTTTATAAAGTTGATTGATGGAGGAAGTTAGCAGCAAGTTGGACTTTTGACTAAGTTCATGCGTCAGCTTTTTATTTTTTGACAGACGAGTTTGTTTTGACATTTAGCAAAAAATTTTAAACGAGGAAACTAGGACCTGAACCCGGGCGCGCGCGAAGCGCGCGCCAACCTCCTAGTATTGAAAGTTCTCTAATGAAGGGGGAAGTTCGCCGCGGGTTGGGCTTTTAGCTAAGTTCATGCGTCAGCGATTCATTTTTTGACAGGCGAGCTAGATTTTTTGAAATGCGTGAAAACTTGAAGCTCGAGGCCACGATATCGTGGGGGTAATATTGACTGTAAAACCAAATAAACTTGATGCATATCGAAAACTGCGATTAATGTTTCCCTCAGCTGAAGAAAAACATACAGTGTGAGGAATTTTTTCAGAGAAGGCTCTATACAATATAAATCCGTAGATTGCTTTACTGTATACGGATAGAACAGTATATCAAAATTTACCATAATCATTGTAAATAAACTGTGGACTATAACCTTAAAATGCAATTTTTCACACAAATTATAGAAAACTTCATTATCTGAACAACAATTTTTAATGAATCTCAACTAAATTTTATTATTTTCTTTGCAATTTGTTATACGGAGCTTCACCATTCGAAATTAGCTGGAAATCATAATAAATTTTAACGGTGTTATTCTATCCGTTTATAAAATCTTAATTTGATTGGTTCATAGCAAACATCAGTGAAGCGCACTCTTTGAATAAGTAATGTTGCGGGAAAACAAAGTATGCCCTTTCAATTTTCAGAAATAGAAAACATCGATAAATCGGCTAACTAAAAAAATATTTTTCTGAGTTGAATAACTGATATTCAGCATAGCTTCAGAATACATTTTTGCAAGTTCGAACGAATTCTCACAATTAAAAGAAAATGATATTTTTGCATTGAAAAAAACCTACCTCGAATCAACTAAATTTCACTTGCATGGAGTCAAAAATAATTACAAATACATTAGAAAAAAAATGATTTTTTATTACAACTTGATAATGTTTTCAGTATTAAAAAAATTACTTAATTCAAGTTTTAACATACTTGCAAAAAATCAACGTGTATTTGAAAAAAGAATTTTAGACCTTAAAAATCAAGTTCTTTGCATGAATCAAGTATAAAGTTATTCTAACAGTCTTATGTTTTAATTTGAGTGGTTCATTTTAATAATCCATTTCAACATTTTTATGTAATTTCGTTTATCATTTTTGGTATTTTAAATTGGATTTTGTCTGTTTGGTATAGACATGTGTGTTTTTGGAAGATGACGGGGGGGGGGGGGGGGGGCGAGGCTATTTGGTGGTTATTCAAAGATCTAATTGTGGTGCAAGGTTGTCTAAATCGTCCAAATTGGGTGAAGAATCATCCGCACATTTTACGATTTCGTTTTATCCAACTCGCTATCGTAGAATAAAATTTATTATCTTGTAATTTCAAGAATAATTTTGTTTACATATTTTTTACTGTGATGAAATAATGATTATTCTCATAATATACAATTTTTTATTTTTCCCTTTAACTTCAGGTCTCCGAAGTTTAAATTAAAATTAATTGCTCAGTCTTTTGGCTTGAATATTTATTTAAAAAATTGAAGCATGTTTCGTGCCGTAGAAATGAAAAAAAAAAAAAAAACAATTACGATATAAAATTATAAACGTAAGTGCATTGCTGCCAATCGTTAAACTCGCGCCAGTTTCGTGAATTCACATGATAATTTAATTCAACAGCGCTCTAATCAGGTTACGCAAAGTGCATTAAGCACATTTAGTGCGCAATTCACGGTGCTTGCGTGCGATGATGAAAAATTTCGCCAGTATAATTTTGGACGCGCGGTTTGCATAATTTTATCGTGCATACTATATGCTGATAAGTTGAATGCACTTCAACCAGAAATAATTAATTGTTCGTAAATATAGGGTTTCTAAGAAACTAACCCACTTCGTGCCAGGATACTGCCATCCTCGCAAGTTTTCGGCGAGCTTCCTTTTGACGGAGGATGTGCTGGCCTAGGTCACGTAAGCCCGTAACTTTTGGCAGGTTCAACGCGGCACGGCACACGGACATAATCCTAAATAAGTATGCTTGCGAGTATAGCATGTAGATGCTAAATTCAAAATGAACATTTTTATCGGCAACAGAATTGCGAGCCGACAGTTTACGACGGAATCGTCACTCCCATTTTTCGTACCACTTTTAATTATGCATCGCGGGCGAAAGAAATTGTCGACAATTTGCATTACATTTGCGTAAATCTGTCTAATGATTGTACTTCATGGCCCATTCAGCAATGGCGCTGCGAGCGGGACGTGATTTGTCGAAATTATGCCGCTGTTGTGCGAAAACATTCGGTGTATTATGACGGGTGTGTACGAGAGCACTTAAGCATTCATGTTTTTTCCATCGCTCGCAATTGCCCTCTCTCGCGCATTAGAAATTATCATAATGCGATTGCAATTTATACGACTAATGTCCTGAACAAATATTTTTGTTTCGTTAGGAGCTGATACTCATTGTTTGTTTTCTTTTCAGAACCGGAACCGGCCAGCCACGATGGTAACAGGTTTTTTCATCTCAGTTTGTTGAGTGTTGTGCTGCGTGTGAGTGCCAAATTTCCCACTAAAAATTTGACGATAAAAACAATTAAACTGACGTTCTAACTTTTACTCTTTTCAAATGTTTTGTTTTTTCTTATCTATTTTCTTGTCGGTGTTTTTAAGTTTTATTAAAAAAAAAAAAAAAAAAAAAACACAAACAAACAAACAAGAAAGATAATCCTCCATTCTGTTTCAGGTTTGTGAAGTAGGTTCGCTTATTGATACCCACTTTGCAATTGACAATGTCATAATAAACACAACATTTGACAACGCATGAACTGTTCGATCACAATTACGGCAACTTGAAAATTCGATTATCGGGGCATTCTGTATTTATCATAATGATCTCTCGTTACTATTTCTCTTCGCATTTCGCCTATTTCACGATAACGTCCACTTGTTGTCAGTAGCAGAACAATTATCACTGTCAACAGCACGTATGACCACTTGATTTCTGATTTGATATTGCGGACAGTATTATTTCTATATTAAACATTTGTGCCACGTTTCATATTGTCTGTCAAAATAAATTCTAATGAAGAATTTCATTAACCAGTTTTTTTTCTATATAATCTTAACCAGTATAGTTTGCCACAGTATTGGTATTTAGCTTTGATCACAGATCTCGATAGATTCTATTTTGAGATTTTATTTTTTGAATTAATTTTCTTACACTTAATTTCTATCGAGAAAAACAAACTTGAATGAATAAATAAAAACGTTGTTTATCAATTCACAAAGTTTTGTAACAACGATCAAATACATTTAATATAAAATCGTATTTACTCCTTAGATTTGCACAAAATCTTCCCTGTTGAGTTTAAAATTGTACACTATCAGTGTCAACAATTTTAACGAACCTTATGCTTTACTCGTTAAAGAAGCAAAATGCTTGAGATTAATTAACACTAGCTGACACCGTCTCGGATGACTTAAAAATCCTTTTTGTGCTTCATTTGGAAAAGAACTTTAGAGCAATGATTTTCCGCCCTCCCCCCTTTCCCTAAAAAAACGCATTACTTCAGTTTTCGATTTGTTATCAACATTTTAACGCGTAGAAATTGTAAAGGCTTTGTAAAACGAGAACCCGTATGGCGTACAAAATCTATAAACATCAGTTTAGATGAGTTCGATCTCTGAAAAATCACCTCTGCTGTTATGCACGTGCGATCATAATTTGACCATGAACGATAGTTATAAAAAAGAGAAAAAGCTGTATCCCTTTCAGTGACATTGATTGTCAGCGGCGTAGGCAAATAAAAAGTGTGAAGTAGGCGTTTCGGGTGCAAATAAAAGCTCGGTGGGTGCGCGATTTACAGCAAGACAGCTCGATTGCCTCAGTGCAGTACGAAATAAATTTTTGTGTAAAACGCGCTTTCTATTCGAACAATGAAAACCGCACGGTGGTGTGTGTGTGTGCCCGCACGACACATAATATGTCGTATCACAAGGTATCGTCACTGCGCAATGAAACCGGCAGCAATTTACCGAGACAGAAGCTGTCTAATTTAATTTGTTCCGGTGTCCTTGTCTTTCGCATTGGAAACGCTCCATGTGAACGGTTGAGAATTTCGCGTTTGCATAGTACGGGACACGCTTGAAAATATTCATGCAAAATTTCGCATGACCACGCTCTTGATTGTGGTCGCGATTACTTACAATCTCGGCAATGTTTGCTGTAAAATTACTCGAACGCGAATTTGCCCCATCAATTGGTATATCGTCATCTTGATTCTTCATTGTTTCTCTGCTTCTTCCCTCCCCACCGAGGGATTTCAGCAAATACATATGCACTCGCGTGAGAAATCATGCGAAAATTCGATTCAAACTAAACGGCAATTCGATTTGAATTGAGTTTTCAAGTCTCTATTAACGTTTGTTGATATAAACGAACAATTTCAAACAATCATTTTTAGTTTATTGGGAGGCAAACTTGATTGCAAATTTCATTTCGACTACCTTGTCCGTTATCAGTAACGAGAACAGTCTCACACCTAGAATAATATGATTATAACTTGCAACAGTCTTTGTATCGAACAATTCGAGTTTGCACTTGGTCCTAAATCCACAGCCCTTTTGTACCTTGCCCGTACACACGCGAATGGTCTGCCGGTTGCTCTGAAAACGCGAATATTACGTAAAGTTTTCGACTTGTTATCCTAATTACTGACCATATAATATTGTAGAATCAGTTCAATAAATAACGCGATTAAGATTGTAAATACAAGTTATCGCATTTCAACAAGTACTTACAAACGGAACATATACATAACTATGCTCGAATCTACTTATCAATATTTAATTTAAATGATGATTATATTCTTAGACGATAACTTGATTCACAATCTACACACACGTCTAGATAAAATATAGCTGTGATACGATTTTACAAAATTATTCTAGTGGATAATTCAGTGTCTGAGAGGCAAACACAGATGATTGCATTCAACAAAATCGTATATTTTTAATGGATTATTTTTGTTATGAAAGCATGTTTCTAAAATTTTGAAAAAAATTCAGTAGTCAAGGATTTGAATTTTTCAAACATTAAAAATTACAGAGTTACATGTTTTCAATTTCTTTTGTATTATACACGGCAAAATTGAAACACGATTGAGTTGCGGGGAGCACCTCACTCAGTCGTGTCTCGCTTGAGTTTTCGATTTTGATGCAACTCATTCGTGTTTTGACACGACTTAGTCGCGTCAAGCGGCGACTCACTCGTGTAAATGACCAGTCGCGTTTCAATTTTGCCGTGTAGTTGAATAAAAAATAGAAGGATTATCACATTAGAGGTAGAATCATACCGAATTGTTGAATAAACAGTTAATGCGACATTTTAGTATTTTATGGATTCAATTATTGCCGTTCGAAAGAATATATGAAACGCCCAACCGGAAATGAAAAACGTATCATTGTAAGTGATAAATGCATAACTAAAAGTAAAAATTTTATCGCATATGGTATTATAAAAGTCGGCTATAAAATTCCGCCGGAAATTCACTCTTTTCTGTCGATGGTATTTCATCGAGCTTATGTTTCTTCAATAAAATTTATAGGAAACACATTTTATATTGAAAAAATAAATTACCATTGCAGGTTAATTTAAGGGGAATATACACTGTGATTCATCCAGAAAAATGAAGGCATTTTTCATGATTTTTTTCTCAGGCTGTATAAAAGATAAAAACGTGAAATTTTGACAAGTGAAAATACATGTATAAATTGTTCTTAAAAATATTTTTTAACCGCAAAATACTGATTCTGAACCACTTGTAGGTTGCACGCGATCCAGCAGCTGCGCGCCGCAGAGGGATTTATGGCCGTGCGGCTAGGGGTTGTAAGAGTCGTTTAAAATTAAAATTTCAAAATCTAACTTGTACATGCCAATGTCTGCAGTTAAGCGTAGGGGATTTTTGATCCGAACATTTTACGCAAAATAGCGGCACTTTAAAAAAACAACCCTATAATCGACCTGTTTTTTTGTTTATTCATTAAAAAAATATGAAAGATGAAATTATTTCCTTACGCTAACGAAAATGACTGATTTAATATACATAACTTAAAAATTTTAAGTCATTTGGTTGAAAATTAAACTCTGTAGGCGTACGGCCAGCGAGAAAAATTTCCTAATTTTTTTATTATCACGAATTTCGTGATAAAATTTTAGCACGTATTTCTACATGTTCTTTTATTTGAAAATGTAAAAAAATCGATTTTCTCCCCATTATAGAGTTTATCCTCCTTAAATTTGATTTGCATGTTAATTGTAAAATTATTGATTATAAAATTTTAATCTCAAAGTTGTTCTTCGAATAATGTAATTTGGACTGCTTATAGTAACGATATACGCATAGTAATATTGATTGTAAATCAAAAATGTATTCACAATTTGGGTTATTTAGTTAAATTTATGCGCTTGAATATAGCGCGTGATATTTAATTCAAATGGCAGTGAGACGTACATCAGATGCCCGGTAGGGTTGAGTACTTATTTTTACAAAAGATCAATAAATTTTGTAAACGAGTTGCAAAAGAAGGGGCAGAATGTAGAAAAATGTAAACATTCATATCGACGGCCCTCACGAATTCTCGAAAATTGACTTGTTTTAAAAAACGGTTGAAAAATGTCTTGTTTCAAAAAATCGTTGAATACTGTCTCGTCTCGAAGTATTGTTGAAAACTACCTCGTTTCAAAAAATAATTGAGAACTTACTCATTCAAAAATATTTTTAGAAAGTGTTTTGTTTCAAAATTTCGCAAAACTTTGAAAAAATATTTTTTGAAACGAGATGGTTCTTGACAATACTCCGAAAAAAGAAAGTTATTTTTAAATATATTTTGAAACGAGTTGTTAGAATTTTAAAATGACCTTTCAGATTGTGATAACGTAATGATAAAATCAGCTGATATTTATTTGAATAATCATTCAAGCGCATGAAATAACCATTCTGAATGTAAAACATGACATTTTACACAATCTGAATAGTCCACTTATTTAAATTAACATTCTTACCACTTAAATGGAATAATTCGGTTGTCGCATTGTACTTTACATTTTGATTCTAATTGAACAGAAAATTGATCCGACCTTGAGATGAACCGTAGTTAGATATCATAAATCATTTATGTAGCCATAGCCGCTTGAATTTTTATTTTATTCATGAATCTCTGACCATTATCATCTGTTATCGTGAATTTGTAACCCTAAATTCCAAATGTTTCCTGCAGTCATAAATACTGTCGCATAAATTCCATACAGTGCATTCCTTCAAACTGGTGTGAAGCATTAACAATTTCGGTAAATATATTTGTGTCTAGTGTCGTGGTTTTGACATCACCGTGTCCTGCGATCATGATGAATGATGAAATAGCGTTTTATTCACTATAAAATCCCGCGAATGGGAAACCTTTCAGGTATAAAACAAACAAAACATAATATTATGACACATCGACAAAATCTGGAATTTGATTTTGCAGAATTAATTATTCGTTATGTCCAAAATAAACGGACTTGACCCGCTGGTGTGTATATATGGCTTTCAAATTCGTTGGTACTCGGAAACGGTTATGATGATCGAAATCAAATCCATCATTAATTAATTGTTTGCTGAAAAATTCGTACAAAATTAATCGAAAATAAATAAATAAATATTATCCGTAAGTTCTGAGCGTTATGATCGCAGTGAGTGGGCATAAATAGCAACTCTTTCATCATTTAATTGTTTATGAACAATAATTCATTTGCACTGATTGCGTATCTCGAAAATTGCATTGTAGAACGAAGCCATTAATATCACTGCGCGACGATCAACAGATTTGAAAATGCGCAACTTTTACACTTGAGAAAGTAAATTGATCATTCACGTTCACCATCAGATCTGATTAATTATTATCTGACCCAATATCACGTGCAATCATCCGATTTAGCTATAAATCGACTAGTCATGTGTGTAATGTGACAATGAATTTTTAATCTACGCCATATGAATATTGATTTAAAGGGTTTCGACGAAATTCATTAGTTTGAATAACACGTAGTCGAATTTGCTTGAATAGTTAAATTTACATAGTTGAACTAACAAAAATATTTGTTACTAAAATATATTTACAACATGTTAATGTTTTTCTTCGAATCTATCACGAATCTATCAATCTATCATCATTGTGCCGATAGGAAATATATTATAGCTGTATACATAAAGAATCAGATACGTTTTACAAAATTGTTAATACTCAATTAAATTTTTGATTTTAGCAGATTTTCATCGCTATTTTGTTATTGATTGAAATTTACATTTCAACGTGTCCTGTAACATTTTGTCTTAGATCAGAGTATTCGTTTAATAAAAATGATGATGCTGCGTTCGTTAATATATTCCACGTTCTAGGAAATGACCATATTGGTTAACAGTTAATGCAACTTTAAAAACGAAAATTTTTTTGTCTTTTATGACACGATAAAATACATACCTCCATCTATAGCGGAGGTACATATCCTATATACATAGTAGAGATCCGGGAACAAAAGCTATGTAAATGGAGAGACAAATTTCATTTTGAAAGCTTTGCGAAAGATAACAAAGGCACCGTGTATATGAAATATATCGATTATATTACTTAATAAAAATTATTATGCTAATTAACAGTGAGCTAGTGTGTAACATATTAATTTTCAGTATAACCAATTTTGTTCGCTCTGGCTACTAAATAAAACGAAAAATTTTGTTTGAGTAAACAATAAGTTTATTCTGGCTTGCAATCTCTTGCTTACGTGAATAGAGACTTTTTTAATTTTTGTCACAGGAAATGAAATTTAATAACTAATTATATGAAAACTGTTTCTTGAGTAAATGAAATGTTCATTCTCTTTTCTCACTTAAACGGTCTCTTGTTCACGTAAATTCAGACTCTCTAAATTTTTGTTACAGGAAATGAAGATGAGCAAAGTAGGAAACCAGACAAACTCACAAGATCCGCAGGCGGTTAATTCTCGAGTTTTTGTTGGCAATTTAAATACGTTCCAATGCAGCAAAACCGACGTTGAACGTATGTTTCAGCGATATGGCCGTCTCGCAGGTGGGTTTCATTGTACAAATCATTGTATAAATTTTGTTAGAGCAGTTATGATAATTGTGACATCTTCGGATGGATGACACCAAATAAAATCAAAGGTGAATGCTCAACTCATGAGTGAATCATTGAGTGGAACCAAGTGACTAATCCGTTGATAATTAATGTGCTAACGCAATTTCCTTCGTGTGTCACACTTACCCCAAGTGCTCCTAATTAATAGCATTATAATAACCTTCGTTTAACGCACGAAAGACCAAGGTGAAACATTTTTCGCTTGTCAAAATTCAAATTCTTTAGAAACGAATAATTTGCAGTGAACTTTTTGAAACTTTGTGACGACTTTCATTAATTCATGACGAAGATTATTTTTCCATTAAATTTAAAATTGTTTTCAATTTTTATACATTATAGTTTTTTAAAATACCATTGACGCATGTTTACATTACAGTTTTACTCTAACCTATCCGTTCACATAGGAAAATAGAACAATATAAATGAAATTATCTTGAAAAAATAAACGATAAAAAATTCTGAAAAAATTACCTAGTAAAATCTAATTATATTTTTTTTTCTTTCAACACTTTAATTCTGAAACAGCACAAATCAGCATGGGTGTCACCACTTAGATCGCTGGAACGATGATCATACAATCTTTGAATGTGTGGTGGGTCACGTGATAATTCCATATGTTTATATTCGTTCTTTTCATAGTGCTGTCTCTTTTTTCCTATTTTTATCTTCATAAAAAGGCAGCCATGTTGAAGAAGAAGAAGCTTCCAGTACTAAAGTTTTAATTGTGTGTATTATAGATGTGACGAGTATATATATGTATATATATATATGATTGCTCGAGAATCGTGTTCATCTGTTGTCAATTTTGGTTTACGCCGGGGTCCTACTCTCCTTTGGTCACGGATATCACAGCGTTTCCTTATAAATTGGATTGGAACATAATTCCTCGCTGCAACGTAATCGGTTTATAGTTTGAAGCTCGCTGAAGAGTAATAGCGTCCGTTTGTTTATTTGCGAGCGTGAATCAGACAAAACGCTCTTCGAGTGCTAAACAATCTCGAGCTCAAGTTTGCTAAGCTGCGATATAATGGGTGACTGGGTGGCAATTTAAAGCTGCACCAAAGATCTTGGCTCGTGCGCCTCTCCGATAAACAGTTTACTTTTTGTTTCGCAGGAAACACAATCCGACTCGTGACAACAACTGGTCAGTCGAGCTCGTTTTGGTGCATTATCGCGTGACCCTCCCGATTAGGTGCTGTTTTTTTGTCGCATCTTATTCTTTTTTTTTTTTCGTCGACCTCAATACCAACAAATTAAACCCTTAATTAAAATGTCATTCGTACGAATATGGCAAGTATAAAGAGTGAGAATTGGATGTACATATATCTACAAGCGAGCGACGCCATTTATCTCCCGCAGTCATAATGATTTATAATTGCACCGGTCATAAATTTGAAGAATAATAAGCGAGGTCGCGAGCCACAATCGCGTTACTTTATTTCAAATGTGTGCGGATAATAGGGCTGCCCGAGGTTCATGCTAAAACGCAAAAATTAGCGGTTTATTACGCCGAAAGAGGGGTCCAAAATTATTTATGATACACTCAGGCCAGAGTGTATTGTTTCTCTTGCCACTGATTGCAGATTGTGAGATTTGTAATCATTTTATTTTCTTTCATTCTTTCGACTGATGGACTTCCATTTCGTTACAGGAATTTCGATGCACAAGGGTTACGCTTTCGTGCAGTTCACAAATCCGTTCGATGCTCGGAGCGCCTGCCTTGGGGAGGATGGACGAACTGTTCTCAGTCAAATTTTGGGTAAGTCGTTTTGACGTATACATTTTCTATATTTGAACAAAAATGTCTTTTACTATACAAAATATGCAGAGGTAATCTACATGGTTAACATTTAAGACAATTTTCTCAAATCAATAATTTAAGACAATTGTTTTTCAACATTTCGAGCTAAACAAAACAAGTTTCGTATTGTTTTGCTTTTTGGTTTTTGTTTTTTTATTACAATAGTTATTTTATTTCATACTCTAGCATCCTGTAAAGGGGAGGTATCTAGAGGGGACTTTATCATTTGTTTCTTCATAAAAATACTGTCAAGCAGGTGTTTTATTTTAATGGAGTTACAAATGAAGATATTAAAAACGATAACACCCGCTGAAAATCATTTTGTACCTGGGTTGCATATTTATTTGACCAACTGCTTGCCAAGTTTATTGTAAGAACGTGACTGGCATTTGAGATTGCGAATGAAAAAAAATGATATCTTGTAGAATGATTTGAACTATGGCGCCGACCTGCCACAATCACGTGTCTGAATCTTGGCAGCGTGACGAAATCATAATTCAAAAGATGCATTTAATTATGCACTCCATTTAAAAATAAGTAAGGGCATAAAAGCAAAATAAGAATTGTAAACAAATATTCACTTTTTGGTGACAACACGGATAACGATTACTCATTTTTTAGAAAAATCATTTACAGTTTATCTTTTTTTTCAATCAGCACTCTGCGATTGAAATAGAAATTAAGAATTAAAAACCTGCAACAATGTCTAATAATTAAAATCTTAAAACACTGGACTGGTTCCAGTTGAAAAATCGATTGACCTTTTAATCAAAAGCTTTCTCTTTGATTCGTATACATAATTTTAAAAAGGATTCTTGAAACGATAACACAAACATATCACTTGATCGAAATTTCCAATAATCGTGTCTGTATTCTTAACAGCGGCAAGCGTTCGTCTTCCGTTTCACTTGTTCGCAGTTCCTTTGCGCTTTCAAAACACCTCGATCCAGTATAGCTGGAATACTGATGCCAAAGTCTCTGTGCCGCTTTGTCTGTTTGACCTATAAAGGGCCCGGAACATTGTTTTCCATAACCATCGGTTCACATATATGAAATCGTTTCAATTGAACGGAGGTTCTTGCGGTGGATGAAACAGCATAATCCAACTGGGCAAAATTGAATCACAGTTTGACCGCCGGCTACGTATCCTTACGATGAGGAAAATGGTAGTACTCGCAGACAAACACATGTGGAACAGGTTCGTTACTTGCATTACGTGGCATCCTTTCAGACTGCGGTTCCCGAGCGAGCCGCCTCGAATATTTCTTCGGCTAATGCAAGAGCTGTGTTCCATCGTACTGTTAGCCCGCCAGCAATGTCGTCATGTGTCGATACTCCGCACCATTTGACGAGTGAAAAAAGATGAGCTTCAAAAAGCTCGGTCGCACTGATAGATAGTTTTAGCGATGGCCCTGTCAACTGTGATTAACCAAATGATGTTCAAGTAGATCATTTTGTATCGTGTCCGGGGGTTACTGGAGGGAATAACTAGTGGAAATTGCGAGATGAGATGTTCATTCGAAGCTAAAGCAAACTTTCTACTGGGAACTTGATGCGATTTTCAAATTGCCTGAGAAGTTGTTAAAATTGTGATATTTAATTAGGCAAGTTTGAACTATAACAAAAAAGCTTCATCCAAATAGCAATGTGACAACGCGGAGTCAAATTCGCGGCCATTTTTAAGCGCTTTCCAGAATGCCAACATAATTAATTAATCAACTAATTAAGTTTGCTTGGCATCAAAAGCTCTTGCCTAGAAGCGAAAGTACCTCATTTGCCGAGAACTTGTACCTTTCATCGCGATTCTCACAGGGTGTTGTCGAAATAAATGCAGAATTATTAACGTAATCTCTTTTAAGGAGTTTTTCGATTAATAAAGCCGATGGGTTGGGCAAGTTAAGCATCTCATGTAGAGACGTTTTTGACGCACTTAGTAGAAAAGGGGATTTTAAAATCTGTTGTAAAAATGAATAACTCTCGCACTGCAGAAATGACATTAAAAAACGTTTATGTTGTCACTTTTTGAAGATCCCACAATGTTATCCATACTCATGAGATGGGAAAATATTTTGAATTGTAAAAAAAAGTTACTACGAAAATTCTAGATTTACAGGACGTGTACAAAAAAAGACAGCATTTCCCATATCAATGTGCCAGCTCGTTTTTTCGAAAAAAATCAACGATTCAGAAATGAGATTTTGATTCTACTGTTCGATAATGTTTTGTTTTATGTTTTGATGTATGAGTAACATAGAAATAGAACATTTTACATGTACACACTACTGCATACTACTGTAAATTTTATAATTATCAACAAACAATGCATTATACAGATTTCACATATTAAACTGTGGATTCTGTACGACGATTGAATATTGATGTGTCATACGTTACATCTTTTAGCACAAACTATATCGTTTATTCTGGTAAACTGTCCATTGTATTTTTTTAAACAGAAGCTAACCGATCCGATAAGGTAATTGATCTAAATTTCATTCAAAAATTTTAGATGTTTGGACTGAAGATAATATAAAAAGTTCAGATAAAATTTTTCGCATTAAAGAAAAGCAAACAAAAATAAGAATTTAAAATAAAAACGTGATATAAAATTCATGCTAGCCGGTTGAAAAGCGTATGAATCATGAGAGGTGGGATTATACCTTCAAGAGTTTGCCAGCTTTCAGCACTCATTTAGGTAGCTATAAAGCAGAGTCTCGCGGATGACTGGTGCCGGCATGTAACTGTAGCACCCTCGTCGACAATTCCACCCTATTTATGTGTTCATCCAGCTCGCGTCATCTCACACCTTCCGTCCTTATCCAATACATTGGTGAATTAACGCGCGACTCCTGATAATAAAAGTCATATTTTGACGTCGCTCCGAAAGATTTTCCGTCGTATGAAAGGCAGAGCTTTGCCTGACTGATGGTCAATTATTCGCATTTTTGTCTCTTTAATCTCGCGCTTTTGTCCATTTTCCATTCGTGATTCGAAGTGGCCATTATTTAATGCGTAACTGCCCAAGTAAAAATTATCTTGTCGCTGGCTTGGCATGTAACGCTTTCCCTATATGGGGCCTATAGCAAGGCGAACTCGCCCTCTTATGCGATTTCGATAAAATTTTTCATCCGGGAAGAAAATTTAGAACAAACATTTTTCGAATATCCTTTCGACATCCTCCCCAAAATTAAGATGATTCTTGTACCCACCATTTAAAAAATGTTTAATTACTTACCTTAGAGCATTAATTGACAAATGACAGATTGGCAGGTACATAAGTAATATAAAATATGCACAACATTTTACATTCACTTTGTTTATTCGATAATATACAAAATTTCAGTAAAAAACCGGTTTCAGTTATGAAGTTTCTTAATTTCAGAATTTTGTCAAAGGAGATTTCATGCAGGGGCACTTTCTGTTCTGTAAATCTGGATAAATGAAACTTTCACTTTTTGCAAAAAAGTGGGCGACTCTGGACTTATTTTGAGAGAATTTTCACTCAAAATAAGTCCAGAGTCGTCCACTTTTGTGATTATGATTATATAAGTACTTGTGCATGGTCAAATTTCAATGCAAATTTCGATAAATATTTTTTCCATAATCCTGTCATGTATATTCAATGTAGAAAAAAGGTTTTATCGATGTTAATCCACGGTAGGGGGTTGATGAGCAAAATTTTAGTTCGGCCCAAAGTGACTTCAGCATTTATTGCAAGCAATTGCCGTAGCTTTTAAATATATACACACTTTACAAATTCGTCTTGGGAGCATTTCAGATATCTGCGATGAAATATTTCGGCTATCGCAAACGCGTCCCCAAGTGCCCGGACGTAAAATATATTGTAAACGTACAGTACAAGTTCTAGCAATCATTATCCTCGAGTAGTAAATAGATAGAGCTTCATACCACTTTGAATTTTGCCGTTTTATACACCGAGTAAACGAAAAAAATTTCCTAAAGCACTTTCGCTGTAGGAGACAGGAATAATGCGAAACTTGATAGAAGATGAAAAATAAAAACAGGCATGCATAAAAACGTTCTTGGCACCTATCTTTCGTGATGAATTTCTTAAAATAATTTATATTTTCATGCGAAAACGCTTAAGAACTTGAAGGCACAATAATTGTTACAATATTGTTTTGTACAATACCAATTTTCTGGTTAATAATTTGGTAAGTTGACAAGAAACTTGAAAGTTACGTATTCAATGGTGACAATTGGAAAAAGTTTATTTTGTCATTTAAAAAAATTTGAATCGAGCAGAACGATTTAATAATGCATTTTTTATCCGTTATGAATAGTTACCGCGGGCAGTGAGAATAATAAATAATTCATTTACGGGCACCACTGGTAGAGAACTCAAGACCAACGTAGCGCGAGAAATTTAACTGACGTCGTGAACGCCCGCCATTTCGGTGCGCCAATACTTGTCTCCGGCTAAGAAAATGCCATGTTCTTGATGTTAAATCGGGCGCTTCTTTAGTTTTCTTATCTACGCTAAAATGACTGCTGTAAATTCAACTTTATTGGCTATAGTCAGGATGGTCTCTCTTGTCAATATTCCATTGAAGGTGTCACGTTCTTACGATCATATTTATAGAAAAAAAATTTGACATGAACAAAATGTTAATTCTCGTAACAAAAAATACATTTTGTTCTACTTCAATTGAAATTTGGATAATGTTTTGGTATTCCAATATTTTACGAATGTTTATTGAATTGTCATGGTGAACGACTAATTAGGAAGTTTTGGCGTGTAAAACAGCTGAGTCAGTGAGAAAAAAGTTCGAAATTTTGGAAGCGTGTAACATTTCATGTAAAGAAACGGCCGTTTAAAAACGTTCGATCATCAATTACACCAACGAGTTTGCTGCATTTGCATGTCCGAACGAAACAGTCAATAAAGCTGAACGCGTACAAAATTGTGCTTTTGTTTGCTTTAAAAAATTGTTGTTGTCATGTTTAATTGAAAATACCGAAAAATGTAATGCAAAGCATATTTTCTCTGTGCGGAAACTTGGATAGACGATCGATTTAACGATTTGTTAATTACGTTTTTTTGAAACTACGTACCTCGTGTTATAGTGGGAAAAGATGAGCACGATGACATTTTCTAAAGCAGCTAATTACACTGAAAAAAAACTAACTAAAATGACATAATCTTGTCCGAGCTACCGTGCTGTAACTTCCGTATTGCATCATAGCTGAATTTCATTGCTGTTTTGACTTGGAAGGTGATGCCGTGCATTGGTAGCTCGGACAAGGTTATGTCATTTTAGTTTGATTTTTTTCAATGTAGATAAATAAATTTCTTGAAAGACAAGATCAATTTATACTTAATAATTATTGGATCGCCGTTACGACGATGAATAAAATATAAAATGGCTCGCTTGTTGAATCAACACCCGTGGTTTTATTTTTATGAATATTTTACTGGAACAAACCTAGTAAATTATGTAAACCTAGTCGAAAAAGTGAATAATTATTATAGTCTGTAGATTTTTCCAGTTAGAAACGTTTCATTAATTAAGAACAAATTCAACATTCAAAAAAGACGAAATATTAGAAATAAAATATTAAATATGAATTAAAAATACATTTGCGATTAGTAAATAACGAAAGTTCGACGGGTATTTAGTTTCAAAGGTGACACATGATTCATTAATTTTTCGCAATATATCAAGTTTCATAAAAAGGGAAAAACGAACGGTACAAACTACGAGGGCAATCATAGTAAAATGTTGCGACAGAATGTAGCGAAACACGTCGCACCCTTTTATTTAGCGCGTATTTTTGCAAGGAGCTAACGAGTGCTCTTGATGTACTGACCCCTTTAATTATCAACAGACCCGAGTGGATTATAAGCCCAGCCGTAATCCTTCAGCTAAACAGTGCCTGTGTTTCGCATTCTACCTCCTGCTTTTTCTCTCCGAAAAAAAATATTTTTCGACCACTTCTAATGAAACGTTCTTTTTGAATTTTTCCGCGCACAAATAATCATTTGTAAAAGCACGTGAATAAAAGCGCACTCATTCGTCTCGGATTTCAGTATACGAATGGCTCGCATTTTGAATCCATTCACTTTTCATGTTCGTCGGATTCGCAGTCGCCAAACTTGATCAGCAAAATAGTTTGCCCAACTATTTTCATTTGTTGCAGTGAAAATTTTACGATAAGCAATATCTTGATCAGAATTACCTACAACAACGTTAACAATATACAAAAAGTTCTTGCGGAATGTTTCAATTGCTTTGAAATCTTTTTCCAAAATAGCTGCTTCTTGTAGAATTATTTTCTGAAATGCATTGTACTCGGGCTTTCTTTGCAAATATGTTTTGAGCAAAGTTATTTAATGAAGTTATCATTTAACTGCATAAAGAAAAATATTCTTCTTTGAAGTTTATCATTGCACAGAATTGCAAAACAATTTCAAATTCATTAAAACAGTTTCTTTTCTGTTAATATAAAACCTGAAACATCAGGATAAAATATACATACAGAGAAGGGCCCCAAGTTATAGAACATGCTCATATTTCTAAAAAAATCACTCAGTAATTAAGTCATGAAAGTTGTTTTTTGATTTTTTGATTTTTAAAACAGCTTTTGAAAAAGAGATCATGCAATCTAAAATAATTAACAAATTATGCGCGCAGTATAATAATTATAGTCGAATAACGATCTCGTAAACTCGACACGCTTCTTAAGCAGACAAGCAGGTACTTCATCCAGTCCAGTAGACCTGACTGAAACAGCTCTCCATCAGACATGAAGCTTCAAGTGTGCACCACGTTAATAGTCACTCGGAGTTTCTAAAATTTTGCGAGCATGAAGTGCGAGCGAACGGACCAACTTTAAATCCCCTTACGAGTATCAGCCGATGCGACGGTGTCGATTCAACACTTGTTCCTTATCTCTCGGCAAGCAGCTGATTCCGCACGGCGTCAAGAAGCATGGAGAATGCGATGAGTATTGAAATAAATCGAAATACTTGTCGTGATTCACGAACTTAAATTAGTTTCTGCCTGCGAGTGCGACTATGAAAATACTCCGTTATTTTTTATTCCTTTTTTCATTTTCCTTTGCGCCGCGTGTATCAAGCTTCGATACATCCGCCTCGCTATAAGCGAATCTGCACTGATTCAGAGGAATATTTATTCGTTTTACACGTCTCGCTCTAATTTTTTTTCGCTCCGCGTCGTCGTTCTTCGGCATTCGCCGGAAATACTATCAATCTTGAAACTAGTTGGCGTCACGCCTCCCACCCACGACGGGCTTTAGAAATGTATAATGCAAAACGATCTGTCGTGGCGCGCTACTTACTTCATCCTAAGCGGCACATCTGAAATGTAAAACGAATTAAAGAGAAACGTTGCTCAATTTTGTTGCGCACGGAAATTTCATTTCAGCGCTCGCGATTTCCGAATTTCGCGCCTTATGATTTTCATGATCAATCAGCGCATAAAATTCACTGTCTCAATTTATTATTTAAAAAGAAAATGTTGATTGAATTCGGCTCGTAGAGAAGTAGATGAAATCGCACAAGTTTCGGAATTTTTGTTTGATAAGTAAATATTCTAACGTTCGTTATTTGATCTGGCAGATGAAAAGCATGAGTGATGATTAAAAATGGATACCAGCCGGATTTCATCAGACAAGTCGAAGGAAAACTGTAACCCACGATGCTAAGACGAGTATACACGCGTCGAAAGATATTCCTGGTGTATAATTAACAGAGATCCAACGGGCAATAATGACAGTTAAATCGTTCCTCGTTTTCTTATCCGTGAGCTTATTATTAATGGAACGTTTCATCTCACAGTCTCTCCCGAGCTACGAACAATTCCTCGGCCAGTCCATAACGAGATTTTATACTTACAAATGAATTGTTTAATACTATTATAATGGCTAAAACAAGGTAAAGATACCATTCTTTCTTCCGTTGATTGAGATACCTCTGAGAGTTGAGAAAGAAAAATGAGCGAAACGAGACTATTTTATGAGCGTCGTCCTATTAGTCCCTCCTTTTTGGCCTTGTATAAGTCATAAGCTTTTGTTGTGTGACAATTGAATATTGAAAGTTTTTCATCTCTTGAAGCCACTTGTGATTAAGAGGAAATATTCACCTAGAGTAATGAAATTCATGCCTAAATTCAATGGTGGATTATTATGAGTGTATACATGAATGTTTATATAACATATTCCGTGTTTTAAACAAAATTTGGAAAATCGGAAACATTCTCAGTATTCAACTTACCCGAATTATTTTAAACGCATATATATAAGCGTTGCACAAAGTAACCCCTGGAACACAAAGTAATCCCATCTGACGGTATATAATAAACATTATATAGGTTTTTAGAACACTGAAAAAAAAAATGCAGTCATATAGCACATTATAGACAGGAAAATTTCCATGTCTACATGGACAGATTCATTAGACTAAATCATGGTACCCAGGCAGGGAAATTTTCCTGAATTCAATCAGATCTACTCATTTTCCAGGTCTGATCAGACCTGTAAATGAACCTAATTCGACAAAATTTTGTCTGATCATGTGAAATCAGACATGAATCAAATAAAACTTTATTTGACATATTTTGACCTAATCTGGACTATTTCCAGGTCTGATCAGACCTGAAAATTTTTTCCCGGGATAGCAGAAAAATTTAGCGTTTGTAATACGATTTTTCTGCATTCGAAACAAAATATTCTAAACTAATTTACCATCTAACTTAACAGTCAAAATAGCTGCATTTTTTCAGTGTAAAAAAACGGTTAACTTGCCCATAAGGTAGTCGACAAGATATTCAAAATATATTCCTGGGATTTTGTTCAAATTATTCTACATTTATTTAAGTATTTAAAACAGACAGATAAAAATAATTGATATGGATTTTATGTAAAAAAAGGTATCTAAAAAATCCTTCGTGTTTTTTTTGTGTTCTGTCTCATTTTTGACGACCGCACTTGGAGAACAAGGTGGATTTAATCGAGTACCCTAGACTCAAATACACACTTGAACCGATCGATCCGAGTCACGCGACTGATGGTATAATTTCGTTTTTCCCTGTTATTCTATTTTCTTCGCTCGTCGACAAAAACCACCGATTGACGTTTTCTTTCAAACGCATTCATCTTTTGAATCTTTGACGTTCATCAATCACACTTAACCATCCAAGTGGCAACCGAGATCGCACAAAAACAAAATCTCAGCGGTTTTCCGGACAATTTTATGGTAACTTGCCAAAAATTAAGAACACTTTTTGCGGTAATTACAAATTACCATACAAATTGTCATTAATTTTATGCAATATCTTACTCGGAACGAACCAATTTCTTTAACGTAATTATGCTTGGAGTACTAAAAATCCGTGATCTGTGCATTAAATGTATCCATTCTGAACAGAAGCAAAATAAAATTGAATACATTGATTGAACGCCAGAGGGAATGCTGATGTGTCGCTGTTATGCGTCTGATCAAAATTGACCAAAACTACTAGAAAATCATGTCTCTCGGTTTCGTTTAAATTTTTAATAATAGCTTTCATTTTTTTGTATTTGTTGAATCGTAAACCTACGACGACATTTAAAAAAAGCATTATTACTTTTATTGATACAAAATTAATTCAAGAGAATCTTATCAATACGAAAATATAAATATTCACTTTAGTTTGAGTTTTTTTGTATTCACTTCTAAAACTGAGGGACTTTATAAATAAATGTTGCACCATTCTTTCAATAATATTGTTTGTAATAATTGCTATTGTATACACGAATTAAATGCTGTTTGCTGTATTTACATTAGAATATAGTTAAATAATACATGCGAGTGTTTCGCATATGTGCAGGTTAACAGAAACAGTAGTAATTCACCTACAGTATAGATTTTCGTATTGATGTCTAATTATTGTTGATTACGATTTTCTCGTGGAATTACAATCTAGTAAAAATATTCGTGCATATACATAGCTATGTAGATTATTTATCTGTATAAACAAGGTGTTCCAAACTACCCGTACCACTTTAACATTTACTTCTCTTCGATCTAATTAGGACTATTTCCAGGCCTGATCAGACCTGAACTTTTTTCCCGGCTATTATATTTATATAATAAATATAAACTTGATATATATTCATAAATATATTTTTGTCCCTGTGGGGATCAACGGATAATTATTCAGAATAATTTTTGTCTTAATTCAAAGTTGAACATTTCTTTAATTAATCTCATATCACAATCACTTTTTGAATTAGATCCACCATTTAAGTAAACGTCAGAACTTCTTGGAACTTTGTATCGGCCGGACTGCTTCGTTCAATTGACTGCGTTAAATCTCAGTTACCATTCGAGGGAACAAGAAAAGCAAACTGAAAAAAAAAAATTCCGTCCTCTCAACAAAATTGGACGTGAAACGCAGAGAAAGTCGCGTGTGCGTTGGAATTCACTTACCATAACTGCCTATAATAAAGTTAGGCGCGATAAAAATAAAAAGTCTTGTATCCGTGAAAAAAAGGTTTTTTTTGTCCTGGTTGAAATAATGGAGCGGTAGAATATGAAATACCATTAGAATGGAGAAAATGATAAACACACGTTGCCGCCACTAAAACGGATTCAAACGTTATTGATCGATACCGTATTGAATATACTAGCTTCTCTTTTTTGTGGGTGCATATGTGCGTGCAGCAGATCGCACAAATTTCCTCTGCCAGAGTGGTCGGCGCGTCGTTGGCGGAAATGAAAATTTGCGAAATCTCGCGGCGAGAAAACTCGTTAAGAATATAAAGGAACGGGACTTATTATTATTTCAGCGTCGTATTCCTCGGCGTGACAACGATACATATATAATGCAGCACAAAAACACAGACACGTGCAGTTTGTGAATCATAGGGAGTGTAGCTGTAGATGTACAAATTGCAGCCATTACTCTTACAAGACCCCCCGCGGCGAGTCGCGCGAGACTATTGTGTATAAAATGATTATGGCTGTGTGGTATGAGGTCGCGAGGTCATGTAATGCCGTATGTCACTTAGATTGGCCGGCTGGCAGTTGTTGCAAAGGCGAGAATGCGCTTGACCTCTCAGCCGCGATCAAAAGCGTCGTCGCGCGATGCGTGTCCTGAGTTATGGCCGCTTGACGTTACTTTTGTTTCGGCTGACATACGTTATTGCCGCGAATTATTTACTATACGCGTTCTTGTTTCATCACAACGACCGATCCCACATACATTATCAATTTTGACAGGCTTTTGTCTACACACAAATGAATCGTCTTATCTTTTCAAATTCGTTGGTTCAAATTGATATCGTGATTCAAATCTTCATCTCTTAACATTTTTCCGTTTATTGAAAATGTTTGCCTTGTTGTTTTGTTTATTTTTTTCAATTACAATTTCCAAACAAAAATTTTTAATCCAAGAGGGTGTAAATTAGTTTTGATGTACAAAAATTTTATAATTTCTCCATCGAATAAAATCACATTGAAGGGAGCGAATATTTTACACGGAATCTTAAGCTGTAGCAAGGAGATTTATTTGCGCCCCGAATTGAATGCAAAAAATATATTAGGCGATCGTTTCCTAAGCAGACTTTTTTCATTATCTCGAGAGCCGAGGTCTCGGCGTGTAATGACGTTAAAAAATCTATTAATCCTCTCGTTGAGAACGTTTTTCGTCGTAAAATCCGCCACGGGCTTGAAACGAAATAAAGTCGCAGCGACGACAGTGGAAGTTCGATAAATCTCTGCGAAAGCCGGTCTCGGGGCATGTCCGGGCGACCGGGCTCCAGGTCGCTTGCATCTGTGATGATTTAGTTGCGCACCGAAGACGTAATTACATGGCGAAAAATTCCAGTCAGGCAGCCGAACGTTGTTGAGTTAGAAGCGCGCCATGATGTCGTGCTCTGACTTGGAACCACTCTGTAATCAGCCAATCACGTTACACCGCGCACGGTGTCCAAAGAAACAAACTGACAAAATCGCGAAAGCCAATCGCGAGTTTTGCAATTATTTATTCAACATTAGTTTATTTTCATGCGAAAATTACTTTTCAACGAACACAAAACATATTGTTAGTTCTTGAGTTTTGAAGTAAGTGGATTTTCAATATATCATTAACGTTCAGAACATATTCATCGCGATAAGTGACATTAAATAGATTTTTTGTTCCCTTTAATATCCGTATGCGGTATTTCTTTGAAGTGCATCGTACATTCACGGCGCAGTACACTGACTGGATCTCTTTGTTGCGAGCAGTCATCTTGTTTTGTTTTAATATTTTCATCGATAGTACAAAGGGAAGTGCCAGCCACAAGCTGCCGGAGCAGGAAAGCTTTTCAGTAAACCACAATCCGTCTTACAGCCGCATGTTTGAGTCTCCGTATCATGTCTGAGCGGGAACTTGTATATTTATTCACAGCGTATGGTAACTCACACGAGTTTAGATCCGAGTTGATCCGTTCAAAAATAATAGATTATCGAAATTTTAATTCTAGTAGTAAGAATCAACGTATAGTCAGACAACGGTGTTACGCTCGAAGCATAGTTGGATTTTATTTTGTCATGTCAAGACATGTCCATTTTTCTTAATGTGGTTTTCGATGGTATAGAGTAAAAATGGACATGCTTACTTCCAACTCCATTTTCCCACATAATTTTTTTAGTTAAATTAAAATCCTTTTTATACACCTTTTGCGTTGGAAGTTATTTTCAATACGTTTCTGTGAAGTAATAAATTTGTTCTCAAAAAGTTGTAAAACATCTTCCTTCAAGCGAAAATCGTCGTCCGTAAACAAATTGGGAAGATGATCATGTAAAATCACACATGAATCAGATCAAATTTTAATAATCAGAACTATTTCCAGGTCTAATCAGACTTGGAATTTTTTTCCCGGGAAGTTATAATTAATACATGATTAAATTATTCAGTACACAATTACAAACTTTTTCTTAAACTCGAATTTATAACTAATTATGTATTACAAACAAAACAGTTATTACAACATTATTAAAATAGCACAGTCCAGAGCTTTAATTAATTTCGCATAAGCTTTCCATTTCAGAGAGATGTTTTATTTATGCGCATGCGTTTTAATTATGCCTGATCAGCATTTATCGGAACATAACAAGAAAAAGTAGAAGAATAGAGCTATCAATCCACAATATATAAGTAACATTTATAGTTTATGCACCAAACAAAAAAAGAAAAAAAAAACAAACAACTGAGTCGTTTTTATATATAACTAACAAAATTATATATATACATATATAAACGACTCAGACTTTCATGTGCATGCGTCAGACGTTTATATTCTCTATGTCATAAAGATTAGAAAATATTTTGAAATTTATAAAAAGTTGCTACCAACGCGACTTTTCGAAAACAACAACAATCTTTTCGAAAAACGTTTGTTGTGATTGTAATTAGTTTACCTTGTTCTGAAATTTGATTTATTCAAATTATTTCAAAAAGTGAAGAGGCATAAATGTACAATGAACTTCTAAAGTTAAGCAAATTCTGCCGAGTGGTTTGTTCCTCTTTCCATGACTTTGATCACGTAATCAGACTTTTTATTTGTGTTATATTGTACTGCAGAACCTGTGCGTTTTGATGCTTAGCATAATATTCTGACAAGAATTTAAACTCATTTTGTATTGTGGCGTGCAAAACTAATGCCACGCGATGTACACACACAAAAAAACTCAAAGATACTGTACGTAATACAAGTGCGAATGGCGTTCACTCACCATCAAATCCACAGCACGAACTATAAAATAGTTCTTTTCAGGTAAAGAACTAGTTGCTGACTCGCGTTTGAGCGCTCGCTACTCGCAAAATAATTTACAAAACATCTATAAAACTTTCGACTTGAATAAAACAACCTGATAATGCATTCAACTATTCGTACGGGCCTTTCATTTCAAAACATCGTTCAAACTCATGTAACTTTTTTGTCATCAAACATTTACTAGAAAAAAAAAAATTGAAATCATAATATCAGTCAAAACAACTACGATTAATTCATAAAACTGAAGATACAGATCAGAGAACCGGAGGTACACTCAGAAGATCTTTTCGAATTGAAAAAGTATCGGGGAAAAATTTTAGATTGACACATATTTTATAAGAGGAAAAATTGATTGTTTTGATATAACTTTTATCGTGTCGGATAGATCGCATAAATCTGTTGGTGTGGAGGAGGAGCGTGGGAAATTATGTGTTTGTGTTAGTGGCGCCACTGTAAAAGCATTGGCGTGCGCGCGATCTGTTTGTTTGTGTTGTGTTGGTGAGGTTAGGAGGGGATACTCTATCCGACACGATGAATTAATACTTGCATTAAAATTTCCCCCCACGTCATAACTGCTCGGAGTTATAACGTAACTCTTTTGTTATCTCTGTTTTTGCTTTTTATTCTTGGCAGTTCAACCAAATCGAATATTTATACATTAAAAATTCAATTATATCACATACAAAAGACTGCAACATTCGAATTTAATTTAGAATCATCGTATTTTATTCGTATTAAATCTATCATTTGAATGATTTGTTCATTGTAAACATCAAGAAAATTATTGGCATGCTCCTACGAGTTTTGTATTTATTGAATGGACTCTTGCATGATGCAAATACCCGTCTCCTCAATTTCGCTTTTCAATTTGCAATCTCACATTACATTAATTCCTCTTTCAATCGGACTTGCAAGACTTGAAAGTCTCTGATCCATTCACAGTAGCTTCATTTTCTTTGGCCAAGGTTTTGCGAACCGAGAAGAAATTACGTTCAGCAGTGCAGACCAACGTTTTGCATCATTGATGTTCAAATGTAACTTTCTTCTTATTTAGCGAGAAGTCGTTGCTTTCAGTGGAATCACGCGGCGTGCTTCGGTGGGTGAACGGGCCACTGTACTCGTACCCAATGCATGCACACATAAAGCAGTTGCTTCTCATAGAATAGACCGGCTGAAATGTGGCTAGCGTTCAATACACTCAGCTTGAATGTTGGCTCTCAATAGACCGTAACGGAGCTTCCACTGTGCGGTACGTAAAAAAAAAAAAAGTAACACAGAAAATATTAGCACGGCAGTGAAAATTAGTTATCTATTATACACGGTGGTCTGCGCGGTCGCACGCGTACATTTTTCTCCAGCAATTTGATTCGACGTTAAGCGAGTTTCAAATAGAAACGCGTCTGCCAGTTCTTTCCTCTCAGCAAATTTTGTATGCCGACTGAATTACAAAGCCGCGTCTGATCTACTTTAAATATGAAAAAATGCCGTGCTTACGGATTCTGCTCCACCGTCGTTATTTTGCCTAAATTCGCTTACTGTTGTATGCACAGCCAATATTTTTCGGCTAGGGGTTTATTTCCGAGAGCTTGTTGTCGTTTTGCTCTCTTTTTTTTTGTTTGCTCTTCCTCTTTCTCTTTCGAGCGAGGTAAATTAACGAGCAACGAAACCTTTTCTTCTTCTACAAGCCAAGGAAAATTGCGTTTCGTCGTACGATTTTTTTTAAATTTCTCTTTTGTTTTTTTGGTACTTTTTTTTAGGTCAGTGTATTGGTCGTGTGTTTTCCGTCCGAGGCGGACGATTACATTAGATTAATTTGAAAACCAAGCATGCTGCATTCAAATTTCCACTATATACGAGAGGAAAGAAAATACACGTCGGAGCGACAGTTTTATTTTGCAGCCAAACAGGAATGATTGAAGCCAAAGTGACCAATTTATGTGAGACCAAGTCTCACATAAATTAAATTTGGTATGCCTAGGTTTTTTAATTATCTTACAATTTTAAATGTTATGATGTATTCAACTAAATTTTTATACAAACTTGATTGGTTGTTTTATTCATTTATAATTACACTTAATTTATTAAGTGTCCGTCGAATATTTTTAAAATTAGAACAATTATAAAGTATAGGGTCAACTGGGGTAGTTATGATATTGGGGTAATTTGTGACATGCTAATTATTATTAATGATGATAGACAGAAAATGTCTTATATCAAAAGTAGATATTGTTCTCCCATGTCTTACAAACAATATTGATGAAGTTTGAACTAAAATTATTGGAAAATTTTTTCAATTTTTATTCAATACCATCATTGGTGGTGTTGAATTTCAGTGCAACTAAACGGTTTGAACCCGTTAAATGATCAACCATGAAAAATGTTGACAATAACAATTACTCATTAACACTTTAATTCTGGAGCAGCACGAATCAGCATGGGTGTGAGCTCAACCAATCAGATCACTGGAACGAACAATCTGTGAATGTATGGTGGGTCACGTTCTATTTCTGTCTTTATAAAAAGGCAGCCATATGAAAGAAGAAGGGATAACTTCCAGAATTAAAGTGTTAAGTCACAATTATGTTACATAGTGTCACAATTTACCCCGGTCTATGGGGTAATTGTGAAAATTTAAGTAGGTCATAAAACTAATTTTTATTTCTTTCTGCATAATAATTTTTTAACTTCTAAAGTTATTTTTTCATTTAATAGGGTTGAATTAACTTTATGCCAAAATTACGCAGGCCAAAATATTATTATTTACAAAAATTACATAAAGTTGTACATAAAATAAACAACTATGCATTTTTATGTCACTATTACTCCGTTTGACTCTAATCGAAACAGAAAAAGTCAATCATAATTTGTAAATAAAATACTATACTATTCATAAAGAATTGAGTTATGTGTTTATAGAAAAGTCGATCAGGTTATGCGAGAGATCAAATTTTATCGAAATTGAAAAGGTTTAACATACTTTATTTTTCGTCCTTATATAACTTCGTTCACAAAGGACAATAGGGTTACGGGCAGAAGTGTGGCTAGGGAAATAACGCATCTAAACTTACTTTCGAGTTGTTTTTTCATATATAGAAAGTGTCAAGTGCATTTATTTATTGAGGACCTCCGGAAAGGGTTGGTTTGTACCGAGAAAGAAAAAACGAAAAAAGAATACCATAGAGAAAAAGACTGAGGTACGACTGAGAAAGGACATTTGCAAACGCCTACAGAGAAGGAAAGAAAGTGTTAAAGAGAAATAGGAAATACGTTAAAATCGGTGGAAAAATTTATACGTAAAGTGGTACATGTTACTCCAAATCTTTTTCTTTCAAATTTTTATTATCTTTGATGAGAACAATTTTTCCCGATATTCAATCGCCATGATATGAATTAAAAAAATGTTCTCAAAACGTTATCAGTATTATCAAACGTGGGAGAAAAATTTTATCTGACATCTTTAATATCTTGAATATCTTAACATAAAATCGCAAACTGGAATAAAATTTTTTCACGAAGCACCGAATTTTACATAAAATTCCGTCGAAATTTGCAAAAAAAAAAAATTTAATTTCAGCAATTAGTTTTCCGGTCGTTGGAAATAATGTTATATCGGAAAATTGTGCAAATTATCAGGATCAGGACACGCTTTACAACCTTTTAACACAATACAGTACAAATTATCTCAGATTAGGCCGTACTCGCAGAGCACCTCGTTAATTTTTCTTGCTCGAAAGCATGTAAGTAGACAGCAAGATTAGCCGCAGAGATAGCGGAGTAGAGCGCAATGCGGTTAACCCGGCGCGAAAGTCGTCTATATTTTAACCCAAATTAACCCCGGACCATTCGTCTCCGCATCCTTCTCTTTCGCGTTGACTCTCGCTTGTTATAACTTTAGAGCAAATTTGTGTCAACATTAACATGGACGAACAATCGGCCATTCGCTCATCATAGCGTGCAATATAAGTTTGTGCAAACAAACGTTTTAACCCAACTTCGACTTGTCGCCGTGAGAGTGATGTAAACTGTTTGAAACTAAATGAAAATCAGTTCTTCGTGTTTGCACGCGAGCACAATGATGTTTGTCACGCGTGTGCACACACATTCGTACCTGTCTTCGAGAGCTGCGTGATAATATCATAAATCTGCAGGCGTGCCTACGCGATTATTAATTAGCAGACTCGGTATTAATTAAAGCGAATTCTCCGCGCTGCGGAACGCCACATCTCCGCTGCTACTCTAGCCTCGTGCATTTTCTGTGACTATTCTAAATTGCCGCAGCTATTTCGGCCTGTCAATATGTGCAGTCTAAATGGTTGCCACTGCCGTAAAACAACGAGCCGACGTACGCTTTGTTAACGTAAACGCGCTCGGGGAGCCGAGTTTATTACTTTTTGTTTTCTGCGATGAGAGTTCGGCGCTTCATTGAAGAGGCATCGGCTCGTTTTAAATTGTTTGTTAATTTGCTAGCATAAGCATTCGTAATAACCGTGATCAAAAAAGAAAACAAACACACCAATTCAAAAGCATATATGACTTCCGCAATTTTCAAGAAATATTTTCAAGAACAAATTCCCTGGAGCGTTCATTATCGCATGTTTCTCAACGAATTTTAATTTCTGCTCCGAGGTAAATGATTTGCAGCCAATTAGTAGGACAATGCAAGATCGCACGAGAAACACTGAAAAACGCCTCACGAATCAACATTTTAATTTTACTTGCCATGCTATTTGATCTGACGGCTTTATAATAACTTCGTTAAGTGGTCTTTTGTGTACGAATATTCTACGCGTTTCTTTGGTTGACTTGTTTACCTCTTCATTTTCACTTTTCAATTTTGCAACCAGCGACCAGCCACTTTTCTCTGTAATGGTCTTTCTATGACGCTCTCTCTCTCTGCTTCGTACAGATATAAATAACATACAGTTCTCCTTAATCCTTAACGAATTATTATCACTGAAATTACAGAGCGTCGTTGATAAATCATACGAAGGAATATGATTTTCTACGCAATTCATTAAACCATCTGACCGATAAGATTCATAATTCGCCCTAACGATTTATAACAGCTGTTGTCCATCAGCAACACGTAACGTTGAAAACTGAAACGTGCTGCCGGCGGTTGCCCCTTTGCTGATTATCTGTCTAACTTTTGCGTTTTGTTCGCCTGAGAACGCGGGCCAAGATTTGATCGAGCTTTTGAAATGCACGACGTTTGGAGTCTAGTTTGTTCGCGAGCAGGAAACCTGTTCCGCCGACACCCTCGGAGTTCGTACCAGACAGTCCGACTTCTACCGTCCTGATCGCCCGTAGGGCTGGCACGCACGCACCGCCGTCCAACAGCATACACGAAGAACATCGCATTTCCATGCTCTCTCTCTCTTTTTTTTTCTTTTCGCTTCCCGCAACCATCTGACGTCTTTAATTATGACCCATTATTTATTGTCAGCGTAAACTGAATCCATACCGCGGATTGGCTCCAACTTGTTTCGTGTTCCACTCAAATAATAGGCCTGATGCAAAAAGTTCGCGAAAGGAAACTTCTTTGGCAACGCAAGAACCACCGGATGACACCGGTCAACTTTGCCAATTCTTCTTTTCTTCTTTCTTTTCGCGCCTTGTTTTTCTTTTTCGCGAATTCCGACGATTACTTCATGATCGTGCACTTTACACGCGAACTAAACTTTCAGATGGAATGCAGAGTTTGTTATGATACACGATTGAGACTGAATCCAAATAGATCCCTCACGGATGAAAATATATTTTATTTTGTATTTCATACATTTATAAAATGAAATTTATAAAAAAATATAAAACAAATGTTAGAATTATTGCCACAATATATTTTACGAATAAAAAATATATTTCATTGATATTTTCAGAATATATTTTTGTCTGTGCGGGATGACAAACAAGACAAAACTTTTACATTCTCTTTGTCTTTTAATATATCTTCATAAAGAACAAGAAATGTTTGTTACAAAAGTGAACATTCATGATCTCTTTCATCCTTATTTATTATTAATCATGTTTATGATAATTAACTACTGCAATGTATTGGTAATTGAAATGATGTTTAGGTTTCAAAAGAAAAGTACCTGTGTACTGAAAGATACTCTCCGAACTCAAAGAAATATAATTCAGTGTACGCTATCCATGGATGCTTACTTATTGAGTGGACGAATTAATCAAGGCTGTCTTGTGCAACTGTGTTGTGAAACTTAATTGAAACTAGCAAAAACAGAATTCAAATTTTTGAGGTATGCATTTCAGCAAGCGCTTTAGTATCGGTACAAAGATAATTCCTTCCATATCGCCAATCCAAAGTAAGTTCACCCATTAAGAACCCTGGGGCGAAATGCCTAACAATAAGCTCTAGCTGGAATCCCACCTTTTCCTCTGCTTTATATTTCAAGTCTTCTTCTTTTGAAGAGTATAATTTCTCCGTTATATATATTTATTTTCAAAACCCGCTTAGGGCTATTTCAAAAATGAAAATTTGCCTAACGTTTAGAAAATGTTATTATTTTGTTTAATTTGGTTTCGTTGTTTTGTTCGTTTATTTCTTTTTCTTTTTTTTTTTTGGGAAATTATAAATTCCTTATTGCTTTCGCTCGGGTTTCCAGGATCTCCACCCACTCCTTCTTGACTATTACTCATGCCTTAATTTTGTGTTTTCTATAATATGAAGTCATTACTATCTTGGTCATTAGACAAATTATTATATACTTCAAAATTTTCTCCCGAAGGGTCATTGTTTTCAATTATAACGTATAAAGTTTTTTTCAATTTAGTTACTCGCATTTGAAATAGAACAACAGAAGAGTGATTAGAACTATCGTATAAGTGGAGCGACAGGCTTGACATTTGTTAACAAAACTGATCGCTGTTTCCTAACATTTTGCGACAAACAATGAACGGTGTCGAATGGAACGAACTCTGATGGCGCGCATTCGAAATCGAACAACAAAACTATTTTTTGACAGAAAACGATTGTGCTCACGAACTCGACGTTGCATGACGGCGCTGAAAGAGAGTACATTTATTAAATAAACACTCTCATACATTTCTGCTTTGTTCGCTAATAAAGAGGTTGCGAGTTTCTATAACCAATTCCACAGTTCTCGATATTTTTAAAAATTCTAAAAGGGACCAATGGAATGTTCAATTTGCAGTCGGTGTAATAGAATTGCGTATGTATCGCGTGCACGTGACGTTTCGGCTGATGTTACAGAGTGGATAATTTAACCGTACAGTTGTGTTGAAATTCATCGAAAATTTATTTCTGTTCTTTTTTTTTCATCGATACTCGAAAAAAATTAATTGAAAGACTCTATAACGCATGTTTTTACTAGAAATTTCAAGTTACTCAAGTAAACAAATAGGCTAGTTCTCTTGAGTAAATCAATCGATGCATCGATTATTAGACCAAACATATAAGAGTTTTTCCAGAGCATTATTATTCGGCTATAATGGAAACAACGTCTGCATACATTGCATTTGTTTATGCGTCCTGTAAGGTACGTCAATATCAGAAATAAATTTGGCCACTGCACGGAATAGTTTGTAAAGGCAAACTAGAAATGGCGGATTTGAAATTCAAATGCCTCGCCCGAGACGCTTTGGTTAAACTTAACGCTACTTCTCAACTCAGCTATCGTCGCAACTATATACCAGCTGTCCGGCCGCACGATGAATAACGATTACTTGTGGATTAAGAAGGTGCCGTTATACTGATGAAATTATCAATATGCACTATGCCATAGACGTAAATATGAAATGAGTGGATTCTGTCAACTTATTTAATGTTTCATCGTTACTTTTAACTTTTTAAGATCAAGTTTAATGATTGCCAAGTTGTGATCCTGAAAGCTTGCATTAAATTCTGTTTGGCAGCTTTTTGTTTTCTCTCACCCATATCATGTTTCATTGCAGAACATAAATCATATCTGGTATACAGTTTCCACCAACCGTATAATTTTCTAAGAGTATTACATAGAAGATCTTGCGAAGACTCAAATTACTGCTGGAATAACTATTGCTCGTATTGGTTACTTCATTATACTGATTATGTAATGAAACAAAATTTGAAAAATGCTCATTATTTTACATTTTTAATAATCTTTTATAAAATGCGATCCATAAAATAGAAAATCTTGATATACAGGTGTATTAAATTTATAAATAGTCATTACCCGGGTAAAAAAGTCTAGGTCTGATCAGACCTGGAAATAGTCCTGATTAGGTCAAAATATGTCAAATTTTATCTGATTCATTTCTGAATTTACATGGTCAGACAAATTTTTGTCGAATTAGGTGCATTTCCAGTTCTCATCAGACCTTGAAAATGATTAGATCTGATTGATTTCAGGAAAATTCCATGTCTGGTTATCAGACATAAATCAGATAAAATTTGACCTGAACGTTTTCTTCCCGGGTAAAGTGTTTAAAAATTCATGGACACATAATATTATTTTATACTTACATTTTCATTTTTATATTGTTCAAAATTATTTAAGCCATATAAAAATATATTGAGTCATTCCAATAGAAAAAAGATTCTTTTGCGATACGAGTGAAACAGTAAGTTTTTAATACAAAAAGCAGACTTAATTTGTGTTATACTTTTGATTAGTTTATATTATATTTTTATTCGTTTTCTTTTTTAATAAAAAATAACTTGAACAAAACCTACTATGATGTTATTGCCAACTAACAAACAAACATTGTCTACTGTTAAATTGTACGTAATGTCAAATAATATTTTTTAATCAATTCCGAAATCACAGACAAGAAGATTGATGTTTTTAATTTTGAAGTTAATAATTAATAAATCTTTTTGCTTGCATGTAAATAGTCAATCCCTCAAGATTGAATAATCGGAATTTCGTACTAATTAAGTGATAGTCAAGGATTGTGCTGTTTTGGATTTGATTATGGAATCGATAAATAATAAAACAAATAAAAATTTTTAATTTTAAATTTAAATGCGACTAAATCCTCAGATCTCGATTCTAAAAAGTTAAAAAAAATCATCAATTAATTGTTCGAACCAAAAGTTCTAACATGTCACGAACAGAGACATACTATTTCGACAACCTTCTCTGAAACGCGATTCAAAATTACCGACAAGTTGACTCTAATACGAATCCGCAAACCGGCGATACAAATAAAGTTTGATTAATAGAATATCAGAACAATAACATTTCGCAATTGGCACGCCGAAATCTCATAATGGATTAATCGCAACTAGACATTATAGTAGCGTTACGATAAACAAAGCGAGCGATACATTGACATAAACGACGGGATTCGGTGAACGTCAGGCGCAATAGTTGTTGTTCTAACCCGTAGTTGGGCGAGGCGGCTGATTATTATGCGCCGCGCGTTGTCATATTCCATTACTGACAGTGTCGGTTACAGATCCGAGGTCCTGTTAGTACTTGACGCGCAATTCACAATGCGAGAGTTGCATCAACCTCCAGCTCTGGAGATGACATCGATACTCCACTCTCGAGTACGATACCGAACTAACTTTCATATTCACGCTGTCACGAATGTCTCGCAATACCTGCCGACAATCGTCATATCAGAATGGTTATAGCCGATTGAGTCTCAGCCGGCGGTAAACTTGACGTCACACAAAGCTCGGCTATCGTCTTTTGTACGCAACGAATGCGGTGCCAATATTTCAAACCGATGACTCTTTGTGCGGCGACCATCAATGATCGAGTCTTGCTTAGACGCTCGTACGAGCAAATTCCCGCTGTCAGTCGATTAGGCATACCTTATTTCTTGCTTGTACTTTTGCAAGGCATGTTTTGCAAAACTTGCAAAACATCTCCTTAGATAGATGTCTAAAATTAAGAATCTGCAGAAAATTCAGAATGACTTTTTATAGACTGAGTTCGGTATGATTCATTTCATTTGAGATTGTAGTTGTAAATAAAACACAAATTTTGAAATGGATGAAATAAATGCTATAGTTAAGTTCATTTGATATTCTGAAATTTAACAAATCTACAAAACTTTCGAACTTGTTTTTCTGAAAAATTAGAATGTTTTTATCTAGTATTTTTTAATTTGTTGAGAATAGCTTCTTTGAAATTGTAAGTGCCATCTATAGTGAGCGCTTGGAGTTTGCTGAAGGCAACGCGGTTATTGGAGATTGAGGAGAAGGGACTTTTTGAGATGTGTCTTCCCCATGCGTGTGACGAGTGTTTTAATGAGTTGTACAAAAAGGATCATTAAAATAAAAAGAGTTTGTCATAACTGAACAAAGTGTTATTTAGTATTAATTAAGCCCCTGGCGAAAGCTCCAACATAATTCCAAATAAATATTTGTGCATGTTTTATATTGGGTATGTACATGTCAATCTGTCATTAACGACAGTCGTTAAATCATTCAGACTCGCAAGGTAAAAGATTCAAATGTTTCTAAATGGTGAGATAAAAATGATCTCTATTTTAGATTGAATTTTTTGCAGCGTGAGTTTTCATCCAACTTAGATGTGGCTGAAATGATTAATTGAGCTCTTACATATAAAATGAATGAAGCTTGTTAAAGCTTTTTTATAATTTTCAAAAATGAAATTACTGAAATGCCTTGTTTATCAAAGAAACAACCGGGGTAAAAATGACACATGGAATAAGATGGAACACTCTAAATTTCTTATTAAAATTTTATTTGTTGATAAATAGTAACTAAAAATAATTTATATACAATTTTCGTTCAAATTTTTGTAAGTGAATGGAGTGAAAGAAAGAGAAAAAAATGTAACAAAAAGAAGAATCCATTAAGTAGACGGGTTTTTCTCATTACAACAAAGCTAATGATTCTAATTGAGCTGGATTTATCCAAGTTATTTATTTTTAGCCTTATTTACTTTCAGAAACCAAAATCTGCATTCGATGTATATGAATACAGACTCAATTCATTAGTCAACCTTAAGTAAATATGAAATGAAAGAAAAAGATTAAAACTGAAAACCGAGCAAATTTTTTTTCACTTTGATGACAGCTGCAGCGCGACCTATTCACAAAATTAAGCACACATTATATCGTCGGTGATATTATAAACGTCGGCGTCAAAGGTTCCGGATTTTTTAACTGCAATGAATTTCGAAACGCTTGAAAAGCTCGCTAATTGTATGTATACGAAAAATTGAAACGATATTGAATTAACGTAACTCAACATCTTCTTAATATAACCGAGTGCTACTCAACCGGCTTCCTTTTCATCTAGACAATTGTGACTTCGTCTGTTCCCCACTTCTCTCTGTTGTGACGAAATCTGTCGCAAATTTGAAGCCCAAATGTTCATGCTCGAAATCCAATTTCAATTGTTGGAAATAAAAGTAAGCGTTAACGTAAGCGGCTACGAAGCCTCAGCGGAGTAAACGCTTTATTGGCCAAGTCACTTTGTAATTAATGCGCCCCGGGGTTTGGAAAAAAAGGACGTGAATTAATTGAACTAATGCGCGGGTGTCGATCGCGCTGGAACGAAAATTGACTTTTTACTTCAGAGCTCAGCACACTTCCTTAAGTGACCCCTTGCTGTCTTTTCAATTTCACGGCGCAGCTCAAAAGTGCGCCCGATCGTTTACATTTCATTAACTTATTAATTAGAGCGCGCACACGGTCTTTCGAATAATCAAGCCTACTCTTCGCTTTGTGCAGAGGCAAGGTAGCTAAATAAAATACAAAGATTTTCGGAGATCGGGCTACTTTTGAAACGCCAATTTTTATTTTATTTTTATTTTAGTTATACATTTTTTTTCATAAAAATAGATGATTTACTTTTATATATAATTTCCACACGTTTTTTAATAGTTTTGAATGATTCAATTTTAGTTAAAGTTTCATATCAACAATCCCACTATTTTACAATCGTGAGAAAGTGTTTGTTGTTAACATTGAAGAAATGCTAATCCGTACCACTTTCACAGAAATGCATTGGCTTTGCATGTCGATAAACCAGACAAGAAGCTCCTTCTCGAACGGTTGCATGTGTTTATCCTGCATGTGTACCGAATCTCTCGCAATCCTCCGGGACACGGTATCTTCATAATGTACATTGCTCACTGTTCTCACTGAAAAATCGGATTCTTGGTTGATTTCAACTCAAATACAACCTTGTCGAATATTAACAAGACTTTCTGCCAAAGACACGAATATAACTTTTGGATGTTATAAAACTAAAAGAAAATATTAGTAATCTTCTTTTTTTCTAAGAATACTTTTGGAAAAAATGATTTTCTTATGAAAATATCAATACTTTCTATATTATTCTTGCAATGTAAAGTGTAAATTTATTTAATGTTTTCTTTCGTTTGTCGTTGTATTCGCAAAATAGCCTTTTTTATTTTTTTCACAAATGACTTTGTCAATTTGCAATTTGCAAACAATTATATGAAGAATAATGAGGCACAGAAATGAAAGCGTAAAAGCGGCTGTAAAAATGTAAAGCATGTTATCACCGATGCATGTTGTTGGCTCGTAGACACGGTTCAAATGGGTTACATGAGGTGTTGCCAAGCAAAGGTGTCTTAACGGGGCATTAGTCACGACAGAAACAAGTTTCATTACACATCAGATTACGCTTTTTCGAAGCGAAAAAAATTACGACCGAGCCTAAACACGTCTCGTAACTTAACCGAAACTAGTATGAAAGTTGGCAACACTTTACTCTGTGTCTTGTAAAATGTCGACAATACACTCTTTACTGTGCCAAAATCGCACTTATCTTGGTTTCATTGCCCTGGTGCTTGTTTCACTTCAAAACTATCTAATAATAAACAACTAAACGCTTAGTTTCTGAAGAAGACAAAATTTTTTATTGATAACGATTCAATAAAACTGATGAAAAACTAAAAAGAAAAGACATATTTTCGATCAGTATATATAAAAAAGGTATCAAAATATCCCAAAAATATAGCTGAAAAAAGTTAATATTTGTGGACGAAACTTCTTTTGTGTTTACTTTTGTGTAGCGAAAATATAACTTTGCAAATTTTTTGTTAAAAAATGTCATTTGAGGTATCGCATTGATCAGCACAGTGTAATAAAGTGTGTTTCGTATATTTTCATTCGACGGCCGATGAAATTCGGCACACAACGTTATTTTAATTATTTTTGCGGATTTTAATTAAACCGAGAACTTGTGATCAGCAGTTTTTTTTCAGATCGATTGCCCAAATACGCATTTTTTTCGAACTTTTACGGATAAAATCAAGAATAATTATATTTCTTTAGTTAAATTTAACGAGTGCGTTGAACTCATAATACCTTTGTAGAAATTGCCACGGTTTGCCCCGGTTCGAGTTAAGACTGCCGGCAAGCATTTTCATGGTTTCTCCAGCTTGAGTATTGAACTATGGTTCGCAGTTAAGTGTAAGCCAATTCCTTATAAGTAACACATGCACGTGAAGTTTTCATTGTAAAATAATTGCATTCATATTTATGAAAATTCGAATATTCTGATAAAATATATTTATTTAGCAATAATATTCATGCTACACTGTTCATATTTAATTATCATCGAAATTGTTGGGCTTTCATCTCAATTAATCGGATGTGACCATGTTGATTGAAAATAATTTTAAATAAGCTGCTTATGTTGCCGAAATATTTGAAAGGAATTCCATCGATCATGTCTTTCATCATAATTTTGTCTTTCAAAAAATAAATAGAAATGATGATAAAACTGCCTAAGCTGGAAAAGACGTTCGTAACTACGTTGGCACGACGTTGGTAAAGTCGTATCGACGTTGTCCGAGAACATCGCGCAAACATTGGGTAAGCGTTGGCATGTGACGCAATGCCAAGGTTGTATGCCAATTTTGTTCCTACATTCCTTGCCAACGTTATCCCTGAATCGTTTGTCAAAATTCCCATTACATTAAAATAATATTTTTCATATTATTATATGAACAAATTATTCATATTTCATAGATAATTATCATTTAAGAAAATTGTTTTTGTCACGCATACACTCAAAACACAGGTTTTCTCCCTCAAAAGAGGGAGCAAAATTAATTTTTTCTCCTTAGGAGCAAAACCGCTGTTTTGGGCGCAAAACTTAATTTGTATACACAATCAATCCGACGTTGGATTAACGTAGTTTACTAACGTTGTCTGCCGACGTTGACCCAACGTTAGAACAATTGCAAAGTCGTTAAGTAAGATCAAATATTATATTTTATTTTGAATGAAATATGCAAAAATAGATTTCACTTTTTAAAATTAATTAAAAGAGTGTGATTACCTCATACAAGATTTAGAATTTTGCGTCATTTCACGTATATTTTTTCTGTTGTTTCTGAATTATTTTATTTTAAAATGTGCAACGTAATCAAACCTGGTCGTAATCAAATCCGATCTGGCAGAATAGTTGTAAATAAAAAATCATTAATCAGTGTTATGTAAAATTGAAAAAAAAAACCTTTTTGTTCTTGCTACCATAGAAATTCAACTAAGCGCTAATATTAGTAATATTAGTTAGAATGAAGCGAATAATGTTTGAAAACACTCTATCATAAAAAATAACGATGTTCAAATATGTTCCTAATCTACCCATTCTGTCTGAAATTAATTTACCAAGAAGGTTTTTTAAAGGAGAAAAAGAAATTGAAGGTATAAAAACAGTTGTTTCATCACTCAAGCCATCGTGAGATTTTCAACGAAAAAGAACTCGCATTCAACGAGTTTTAACTGAAACCTTCTGCAAAATGGAATCCATGTAAATTCTATGAAGAGTAAACATTCCGCAGCACATTGCATTTGTTAGCCGGTGTCGCAGTGTGTTTCATCCTACAGAGCACGACGCACAAGTATACGGAAACTTTTTGATATAATTCTAATGACGTCTCTGTTGAAGATTAACGGATAAAAAAAGGTTGGATTACTTGAATTAAAGCGACGGTAAAGTATACGCGGAGTTATAATAATTATCCGATTGGGAGATAAGAGTTTGGATGCTCGGTCATGCTTCTATAATTCCGCGAGAATATTAACATAGGTATGCAAATCTGTCGGTCGGAATAGTTGGGCAAATCGTTAGGCGCGTGAGAAAGGGGTAAAAGTCTCTCTAGCGGATGTGAAAATAGAAAATGAGCGCTTATTTAACCGAGATAATATCACAGCAGTTTAAGTAAAACTTTAACAGAAACTTGAGCACCTTTCCGAGCGTTAGCGGTCTGTTTTGGGTGGCGAAGACTGCCGCCAAGTAATTCCATTCCCATCGGACGGTCTGCCGGTGACACAGTTAACTGAACAGTTCCGACTCAAGAAAAGGAGCTTTCGAAATAAAGCCGGAATCTACCGGATCGCGAAACCATTTTACGATTAAACGCCCTTCTCATGGTACGATGCTTTTCTATTAATCGTAACAATACGCTGATGCTAAACTTTTTCTTACGTCGTTTTTCTTATTCCATGTCAATGTAAACTGATTTTATGCGAATCCTTAAGAGATTTGTCGTAACAAAATAATATCATTTTGTATTGAATATATTTCAATATACAAACCGGTTGATTATTTGTCGATTGGATTTCAGGATATGCAACGATTAAGTTGATAACATAATCAGCACATCGAATTTGGATTATTAATCAAACCCATTAATTACTGAACATACAACACACCAAATGTACAATTTGTAATCATCGCATCATATACATCAGTTATGATAAATAGCAAATTATTTTGTTGTTTCAGACGTTAATATGGTAGCTGAACCAAAACCTCATCAAACTGGACGCAAGAGGCAGAACATGGCGAAAACTGGCAACGATTGGTGAGTTTTTATTTAAATTACAAAAATCACAAATCGCACATTTCATATTCTCTAAATATGAATAAGTGAAAATTAAACTTTTTGCAAAAAAATGGACGACTCTGGACTTTTTCGAGTGATTTTTCACTTATTTTGAAATAAGAAAATTCACATGAAAATTCACTCAAAATGAATCCGGAGCCGTCCACTTTTTTGCAAACGTGAACTTTTCACTTATTCAGATTTACAGAGTATCTTCAAAATATCATTGTTTCACACGAAGATTATAATACAATTAAGAATGAAAAATATTCGAACAAGTAATGTTTTCATTTGAAAACACAAAATGTGAAGATTTCAGAGTGTATACTCTGCAGCTAGTTAGGTAGCATTCATACATATGCTTCTTCATATTCATACTGCAAGATCAAGTACTTCACTCCCATTACTTATGATGAATGTTGGCTCGTTTCCCTGGTTCACCAAGTCTAATTTAGTATCTACGAGATACTGCGGAATCAAGATTCATTCTCCCGTTGTACTCCATTACATTACGCACCATTCTTGTGAAGTGTGTCCTCTCTTATATATAGCGCTGAAAAATTCCAGTTCTTCGAATCAGGTATTCCATTTTCTGTCAGCTTGGTCTTGCAGATGTAATGGTTCTCAATTCTGTATCGGTCATAATTAGCTGCAACATTTTTTCTATCAAAGTCGCGAAGATGATTAATGGTGCAATCATTATTGCAACCACAAGTCTTCTTCAAAATCTTCATAGACGCCAATAGGACAGCAGATAAAAAATCTTGAGCTGGGACAAGATAATGTTTGAAAGCTCGTTAGACTGTTGCAAAGTGTCACAACGAAGTTAGCACTTGGTATCCCGTGTAAATTGTTATTTGTACACCGCTGACTGGAAAAGGCTAGATATATTTATATCCATGTTCTGCAGCATCCATGCTGAGTGTCATTACTTTTCACAAGTGCTTTTGATGTAGCTTTCGTTTGCCGCAAGGCTTTGAAGCGCGACGGCGCTCTGATTAAGGCTCCGCCGAAGACAAACGCCACGACAAAGAGCCAACGAGACTGAGAAAGAGTCAAGTATACAATGAGCCGAGAATCACTCTCTAGGCGTGGCCCTTTATCTTCCGCCCTTCATTATCACACTGTCCACCCGTGGCTTTTGAATGTCACACAAAAATGCAACAAGTATATCGTCAAAACCCAATCGCCCCCAGCGATTTCGGATCACCGCAGAAATTCGCGTTACTCAAGAGGGAACACACAAACACACATCCAGGCCTTGCAATTAACGATCGTACGTCAACTGGTTAATGTTGTACAAAGTCGTTGCCACGTGAAACGTTTCATTCACGTCAGCCAGATGTCCACTTAGTCTTGCGACCAGCGATTGATGCATTGGAAGCGCGTCAATGGGGTATCGGCTCTCGGATCATACTAATGGCAAGGGTTCATTCGCTAATTGATACAACGTAACTTGCAACGCTCTGCCTTTGGATAATTAAACGAAATTATTCAAATAGTTCAACTTGCACGAATGGTTTTAATTGGAAAACACATCATCAAAACAGTCACACCATTCACAACCGACTAATTTAATACTGATAATTATTTCCCAGATTCTCCCGTATTCTGCATTCCCCTCCCTACCCCCAGTTTGTTTTATATTTTATTAAACATCGCTTACTCTTCAAATAAAAATTCGTTAAAAGCGAATATGGAGATTATGAAATGTTCATTTATTTTTCATTGTGTAGCAATGGAAACGTTAATCATTGTTTTATGTTTGTTTTTAATTATTTTTGTATTTTATTTAATTTATTATGGCAGCACAGTTGAATGTATTTTAATTCAATTGCATACTCTTAAAAATGTATGTATATATGCTCTGTAAAATAATTATTTTATGAAATAATTCTTAGTCGTTACGTTCTGATTTTCATTCTTGTTGAGTGAATGAATATTTAAATGGAATCAAATATCAATAACTGAGTTTACTAAATTGCGATACACTTGACGTTCGCTGATACGGCGGGTACCGTTTTGTCACGCGCACCACTTTGGAACGAATCAGAAATCGCGATGGTTTATAATACACGATTATGATGGCGATAATGTCACGACATTTACCGCCTAATGCTCACGTAATTGAATAATCGCACGATGCATCATTTTTATCCGTCATATCGGTGGCAGATTTGAAGATGCGCAACATACTTTTCACATTCAATTACTCGGCGTGTACGTCGCGTCGAATTGATGGACGATTCTCCGCGGAGATTACAAAAAAAAGTATAAAGAAAAGAGCAGTATTTCAAATTCGCCGCTCCATTTGAGTTTGAAAACGATCGATGCACTGGTGTTCGTGCGGTGTAACTTGACTCCCGAGGAGGAGGTCGTAAAAAGACATGGCAGCAACGAAAAAATCCCACCGTCGCGCTCTGCCATGTGTTATCGGTTTTCACGTTTTGCATTGCAAAGGTACAGCGTGGCCAAGGGATAAATCTGCTACGAAACGGTATTTCGCCACGACAACCTAATCCACTGGCGACGAGGGTTCGCGCGCCCGGGCATCAAACAAAATGCAAAGCTTCATAAAGCTAACGGTCGCGGCTTAGTTGATTCTATCCAAAGTGTGCTTTACGCGTGAAACGTGACTGCGAAATTCGTCCGACGCGTCATTATAAATTTAAATAAGAGATATTTCGGGTACGTTCGCAAATCGTCGTTTTCATTCTTTTCGTGCATGAACTAAGTCAAACGTACGTTATACTATCTCGGCAGTTCGTCGCGCCTAATTTCAGTAGTCGCGACTTTGATATAATGCGACACAATTTTTACTATACGTTCTGTTCTCGAATTACTGAAACGGTCGAAATCGTTTGTAAAAATTACATGAATGAAAAATGCTTGAAAGATTTAATGTTTATACATTTTGAAACAAAGCTCAAAGAAAAGGTCTTTGCATTTTCGCGGCATAATTGAAACGGCATTGCTATGAAAATCAGGAACAAACCCTTGGCATTAAAAACGCGGAGAAATAATTGTTGCCGGGTTATAAAGGCGACAGAGAAATGTTTATGAATAATTTTGCATGTTTATAAGGGCGCCACATTTTCGGTGAGAAAAATATTTAAATCCGCGCCATTGTTACTTCACGCATCGTATTCTTTCGGCTACTTATAAGCAGCGGTTTCCAGTCTATAAAATATGTCTGACAATGGTAATTTATAAAATTCCGTGTACTGCAATTCATTTTATGTAAAAAAATTTATCCCGATAAGGCGTCAGAGTTATCACGACTGAAAGTGGAATTAATAAAATCGATATTAAAATAGAATAATGTACTTATCATAAATCAAACGATCTGCTTGTATCATTTCAATATATAAATGATTTTTCATATGACGAGCTTGATAAAAAATTAGAAGGATTTATTTAAATCATTGTTTATTTATTCTGGAATATTTATTTCAATGATTCTAACGATTAAAAAATTCAGTCTGTCGGACTGACATGACGCCAAATCTGGTCTCCTCTATACATTCAGCCGGTTTTACTTTCTTATTAGCACGAGAAGCTATTAATTGATTGCTCTTTGACCCCTCATTGCGTCTATATTCGCATGTCTATTTTCTTCTTAGTATCTACAAGTATACGTGGATGAATAACAAATATAATCTTGATCCAAGTACAATTTTTTTTATATCTATAAAATATCTGATTACACATGCATATTTTAAAAAACTTATTATAAGATATTACTGCACGTTATGTAAAATTAAACTCTTTATAAATTAAGAAATTGCAAATGGTTCGTCAAGTATTGTTTATTCATCAAGGATTGTTTACTATAATGAGTTCTTGTTCATTCAGTTTGTCATTAATCGAGTTTTTTGGCATAAGTAAGTGTTCCACATTATCGACATTCTGCATACCGGCAACATTATTCATTAAAACAAAATTGTATCCTATTATAATCTGTTAATGATATTTTTCTATTATTATTCAACGAATGACACACTCATCAAGAAACGTGCTCACATGCAAAAAAAAAAAGAAAAGTTTGAATTAAAATGGTAAATTGGAACATCAATTCAGAATAACTAAACATTTACAGTTCTCTTTCGGTGAAATTTAAAAAATTCATCAGTAAAATCACACTAGTGTGTATACACGAACCTTACAATGGCAAACCGACAGAAAAATGAGCAAACTGTAATTACATTTCAATGTCAATATAATTGCACCATCCGACGATGTTTTCTCAGTTGGTTTTTTTGATAAAAAATGGATTGTATAAAAAGGATAAATAATTGCGAACCAAAAATCGGTCTAAAATTTAGGTTAAGTGTCGTGCTCGTTCAAGCAACGTGATTGCTGGGACGAGAAATCGCACATTCGCGACATCCGTCGTTTTGACAAGTGGCACACGGGCATGTTCATGCGAGACATCACTCTTGTTGCTCCATCGAAGGCTTTTAGCGCGTCGAACGCTGTCGCGTATCAAGTATTACACGCGTTAGTTTCAAGCGGATGCGATATTATGTTTCACTGCGCCTCCCATTCTCCACATTTTTTTGTAGAAAATAGACCCATTTATATATGCTTCTATTGTTCGATTGTCTAAAAATTCTTTTATCTACGAATGTCTGTCATTCAGTACATCTTTATTAACAATTTTATTTCAAAAATGACGTTATAATTCCTCGATGTTATTTTGAATAAAATAACATTTATGTATGTTAATTCTTTCACAGACTATTTTTTCAACACGCAGCTTGTACGAAATTAGCCGATTTGGGGCACTCAAATCCAAGCCAATTTTGTTATTCAGCAACGTACCCAAAGTTATGGAATTTTGATGATCGTTACCGCGGCTGTTTTAACTTAACTGTTATGATTTCAATATATCATTGAATGCATGAGATGTTCAGCTTGCACAAAGCAAAACAAATAAGCTTTTCAATACTCGTCGGATGGGTTTGCTTTCATCTTTGACTTTATACTTTGAACATCTCAGCTGCAGAACATGCTGCACTTTTTTTGATTATGATTATATTTTTAACGAACAAGTAGCTTTCATGATTATCATAAAAATTGTATAGGACTTTGATTAAAATATATGTAATACGATGGAATATGATTCATTTCCAAATCGCGTGAGTACAAATTGAATGAGGGAGTCAACTGAGCTGACATCTGTTTGTCTTATGAATATGAATTATATTCGAATCCATAAATTTAATAACTTGGGATTTTTTGGCTTAGAGCGTTTGAGTATTTGAAAGTGCGCCGAAAAATTGTGTCTTATCGGTGAGCGTGTACGTCTGTATGCATGTGGGTATCGAGAAGCAAGTTTGAGTATAAATGGCATTTTGCGTGCTCGTTTTATTCCTTAGTATTTTCTGGCTCCATGAAAGTTTTCTTTTTTATACATATATAATTTCGTCGAAGACACGATCGAAGCGGCAACCATTTCATTTTCACATTGGATCGTGCATTAATTGTAAATTACCATTATATAAGAATCCATGTCTAAAATACCATTTTATAGACTGAGAATCTAATAATAGAAAAAATAAACTTATTCTCGAGTAAATTAGAAAAATAATTCTAATAAATCAATATACTTTAAAGTTCTTCAAGTTTTCGGTACTTCTAATCAAACAATTTGATAATCTTTACCAAAAATGGATCCTGTTCTCTAGTTATGAAACTGTATGGTAAAAATGATTGTTTTTTTTTCTTTCCGTGTACAACAAGCTCGTTCCAACGTTTCTTCCCAGCGTTGGATCAACGTTAGTTCAACGTCTGCATGTTTACGGACGTCTGCCAAAGTTGGATCAACTTTGTAACACACAAAAAATTATTTCCTATTAAAAATTGTTTTCAAACTGAAAAAACAATTAAAAACACTACTTATTTTTGGGTAGAATTTATTTATTTGTCCCAAAAATTTATTGATTTAAGCCTTAATTGTTTGTAAACGTATAAAGTTTTTTATTTCTTGTAACATTTACAATAGGTTGTCAACAAACGTTCGAAAACAATGTAGTGCCAACGACGTCAGGTAGACGTCATAAACATACGTCGAAGGGTGTTACATGCGGATGTTAAATTAACGTTGATCCGACGCCGGGAAGAAACGTCAGGACGACTTTGATCGACGTCAAACTAACGTAGATCCAACTGAATATTTCTACCTGGGTAGTTTTCCGCGTTCATTTACGCCACGACAAAACGCAGAATTGAATTGCCTTCAATTCCGCGAACTTATGTAGATGAGCGTGTATACACTTGTATGCATACCACTGCATAAGCCACAGTCGCATTGCGCGCTACGTGCTGCGAAATAAAGTAACAAAACAAAAACCGACAAAACGAAGCGAAAAATGAAGAAGAGAATCGTAAAGCGGAAGTGGCACCGGCTGGAGACAGTTGGCTTTCTGGCTTCATAGAATTTTAACGCGCAACATGCCATTACATCGCTCATGAATCCGTGATGGTGATGTGATAACTCTGTAAAACTTAATTTGAAATTTCCTCGGCAAAAAAATATTACATTCCTGCAGGAATCGCAGCATGAAATTTTATTTTTGTCATGGACTTATTCTTTTTTTTTTTTTTTCGAAACAATAAATAGATAAATCGTTTGTATTTGAATTTTATACCGACAACGTCGAATTCAAAAACTGCAGTTTCGTTTTGTCTCAGTGAAACCATCTCGTTTTTCAGCGTCACATTGAAGGATGCAGTATCTCAACGGATTCGCCGAGTTCGGTCTCAAATACAATGCTCTTTTCAGTCGCACCGTTCGCGCGATACCGTTTTCGTCTTTGCCTAAGACCCGTCTCCGGCTTGTCCGACACAATGGCTTGAAGACGATTTCGCGACAAGTGCCGCTTGACTTCTTCCCCGAAAGTTCCACTTCTATACCTTATTCCGAAACGCTCCAGCACCGGTGCGTCTCGACATCAAATGATGCGATTTCAAAGCCCAACTTTTACGCGACGATTGAATCAGTTGTTGACGGATAAATCTACACTGTCCTTTGACTGTTTAGCGCCGATATCCGCATTCGAAATGTTCCAGATATGTCAAGTTTCGTGAAAATTGATTACAATGAAAGGCAGTAAATTGTTTCTATGAAAACACGATGACAGTTTAATAAATGAATTCAGCTTGTGATCACAAGCTGAATTTAAGAATGCGACCGTGATAAAGATTGAACTTTCTGTTAAAACGTAGAAATTGATGAATCGTTTCACAACATTATGTTCCTGATGTCACTAATCAAATGGTTTCGTCAAGTTTCGATTAAATTAGCAGAATATTGACTTGGAACACAGATAACAATGCAGAAGTCAGAGTTATATATCTGTAGCGGAGAACTAGCGGAGCGATTTATATGACAGATTATACGAATGACTTTCGTAACTTTGCACAAAGATACGAGGGGCTAATATCGATCGTGACATTTAAGTTGAAACTCAGTAAACAGTACCTATTCGCTAATATTTGGTATTACGGCTGGGATATAATAGCGCACGGATTAACGTCTCACTAATCGCCAGATTTAATTTTTTAAGCACTCGATGATGGAACAAATGTAACAGAGAATTATTCGCTTGTTTATTAAAGTCGCTTCATTATAATTTCACCCATCAGATACGAATTTTGAAATATGATGCAAATTAAGCAACTACTTTTGAAAATAATTTCACTAACAACTAACTGTGACAACAATGGCTGTGACAAAATGTAATAACATAATTATTTGCATCATAATTAACAAAAAGCTTGAATATACTGTCAGTTGAATATTTGAACAAGCACGCCACTCTCCACACAAGGGGGCGCTTTTTATGCAAACGATAAGTATATATTAAAAGCTTCTGAAATTACTTCATTATTATCGCAAATTATATTTCTGCTATTCGCTTATGAATAATACAGCACACATTCTCATTACCGGTTCCGTAACGTTTAATATTAATAACGTGGAAGATCGAGTCAAAAATAGAAAATAAACTTTTACAAGCATGACTGCATGGTATAAAAATGAAAAAAAAAAAAAGAATTCGATGGTTCTTAAGAAACAGTGTCTACACAAATAAACTGAGAGATTCACTCGAGATGAAAGATTTAAGTGTTTTAATACGCACTGTGCGCGAGAGCACTTGTATATTCTTGCAACGTTAACCTTAATTTTGGACGTTCCCATGCTTACAAGAGTAAGATACGAAATTGCACTTCTTTGCCATAAGTAACCACCGTTGCATGTGCCGGCGCAACAGTCTGCAGGTACACGGAATTAGATTCTAAACTTGGCACTTTTTAGTTCATAAAATTCCTTGAATTAACACATCCGCGAAAACATTTTCCTGAACTTGTACAACATTTCGAACAATTTAGTGATATCACTGAAAATATTAAAAGCATCATATAAAATCAGTAGAAAATTGGTTTTGTTCCTTAAAATATAGGTCTAAAATTGAAAAGAAAAAAAAAATAAATAAAAAATTGGGTGGGTAAACTCACTTTTAACAATCATCTAACAATCAGTTATGTTTTTATAAAAAAGTATTTGTTTGTTGTTTTTTTTTGAATTGCAAATTTGTTGAATCGAACTATACAGCCTATTATGGTAACAACCTGACAACAGCGACAAACTTGAAGAAGATGACACGCAAGAAGTTACTTAAAGGGTCTTTTAATTTCACGCATACTTGATAAAGCGTCACAGAGGGGTGTTTAAAATGTTAGCAATTTGCATAAAACCGTGGCATAAACGTTTTTCGTCTAACCATATGACGTTGTTTCTCGCAAATGTTACAGCAAGTTAATTATTCCCGAGCCATCAGCGAATATAATCGTAACGCCCGATAGCCGGCCTGGTGCAGCAGAGTTGACTCTTTTTACATCGCAAGCCTGACAGGCTAATCAATATGAAAGTCGGATGTTCCATGAGTTTTCATTATGTTTATATGTACACTGACAAGGAGTGGCCATCTCTGACAGAGCGTACTGTTTATGATGTGATGGAATAACCGTGCTGGGCTTGGTCAGACGAGAAGATCGATGAGTGAGTGAACAAGGAGCCGCTCCCTCCTCTTTACGCATTTGTTGCTATCTATAAACAGAGCACCATATAGTTTATCACATCATCGAACAATTATCATCGCGATCCACTGATCCTATTCCTCTGATGTTTTTCTTGTTAGTGTTTTAGAAAAGTTTCTAATGTTTCTCTTTTCAAATTATATAGCAAATTTAAAATCCAGTATCTTCAATTTATTTTCTCTCTTTTGATATATCTATTGGGACGTTAGTAGCCGCACTTCTGATTGTATACACTGAAAAAAAATATTACATTGTCATCAAGTACATAATATACTTGTGGAAATCTACTTAAATTAAGTATATTTCATTTGAATGAAGTTTATTTTTACTTTTGTCAACTCGTTTTGACTGGAATGAAGAATATATATTCCTCAATGTATGTGAGGATATTTACTTCTTAATTCAAGTTAAATATACTTGATTCAAGGTAGCATTTTTCTCAGTGTACACACGTGTACACGAGTGTAAACATACACCTGTGTAGATACATACATATACAAAAACAAAGAGTGCGGCTAGCCACTGCCTATTTATTCGTCTCTTTGTGTAAAGTCCCTTTTTTCTTTTATCTAATCTTTTATATTTGTTAATATAGACCTTTACATTGTCTCATTTCGTTATCAGTATATGACGTTCAGACGCACCCTTTTCCGTAAAATATGATCGATAACGTGGCAACCTACCCGTAAATGTATTAGCGATATGTTATCAGTGAAAGTAAATATCACGTCTGACCAAGCCTACTCATCGTCCACTGTGAACCTTGCTTTCATTTTATTCAACCTACTCATCAATTTGTTTCCAAACTCAATTTACTGAAAATAATTCCAATACTTGTGAAGTGTCACTTTCACTCAGTACAATTCATATTCATAATATAAACAAAATAAAACATCTTTTAAAAAATTTACGAATTGCCCACAGGGACGAAAATATATTTCAAAATATATTTCAAAAATATTTCAAATATATATATTTCATAAATATTTTAAAATATATTCACGTATAGGTAAATTATATATTTAAACCGTATTCGTATATATTCTACATATTCTCATTTATAAATTATTTATAAAGCGGCAATAAGTTTGATAAAAAATTAATATTAATTTTATCGAAAAATATATTATATTTATATAATAAATATAAATTTGACATATATTCATACATATTCGTCCCTGTGGGATTTATCGGATTTGGACTTCACTTTGTTAAACAACTTTTTTTTCGCATTCGATTTTTCGAAAAAAATTGTTTTCTTGTATTGAAATAAATCCGACATTATGAACGAGTGCGTTCGGTGATATATTTATTTCGTTTTCAGTTTACTTGTGAAAAAAATTGAACGTTGATGATATTGTATTCTCATCAATAACACGGTGATAAGCATGCATCAAAAGCAAGCGAACATAACCGCTCCATGTGAGAGTGCTGTTTTGTTCTATCGAGTATTTTGAAACAATACGAAACACCTGTGTAAAAGGGATAAACGCCTTATATTCAAATCATCGTAAACGAGAGGAAATCGATGTACACGCGAACAAAAATACGACCATAATAAACTTCCACCCCAGCAGGCTCTTCATAAACGAATTTAATTTTATAGACGTGGGTTTTCAAGTTTTCGTCTTTCATATATTTCGTGCGCAGTTAAATTTCGTAAAGTTTCAAGCGGCATCGCAAACGTAAGTAAGTATCCCCGACAGTTTTGCAAGGCGCGGCTATTATTCTCGAGATAGACATTTCCGAGACATGCAATGTTAAACATTAACGCAGAATTCATTTTACATATTGTCGGGATGCCGGTCAAATGTTAGTATTGATTGCAACGAAATACGAAACGGCAATAAAACGTAGGAATCGTGCGCAGCACACTTGCATTTAATCTATCAGCCAGTCGTTTGGGAGTCGTTCATCTTTGTGACGAACTTTAGTACTTCTCGCTTCTATAAATCCCACGGCATATCGCCGCGACGCTACACAGCCAATCGTAAAACGAAATGGCACCGCGCTTTCGGTTTTCGTAGTCAGCTCAGACACCAGGCTCGAGCTTCAAATCAACCTGACAATACGCCTGGATTTTCGAGAATCTCATCCATACCATCCAATTGCTCGTTTGCAACCAACCATTTTTATATTGCACTGATCCATTGCAAATCATATTGCGAGCAAAAAATTACTATAAAATTTCACCAAAAAGCAAAATCATACCGGTCATTTCTGGATGCCACTTTTTATTTAGTCATTAAAATTCATGTTCACAATAAATTAATGAAAATATTAAGTGCCTTCCAATTGCTTTTGAATGCATTCGTTCAGGTGCTTTACCTTTAAAACATGTATGTTAAAATATCTTCATGAAAAACTTTCGCATGACACAGTTTGTTAAATAAAATAAAGGCGAAAAAAAATTTAATTGCAGCGCTACTAATTTATGCAGAAGCAGTTTTGCTGCGAATAGGCAAATGATTTGCATCTGCGCGAGACTGAGAATCAGTCTCGAGAAACCTATTTGAATAACAAGTAATATTATACGAGTTGCGTAACCACCGCCACCAACAATACGTGTAAAAATTATACTTGCAAACGTCGGGATCGTAAATAATGTCACTGGCACGTGCCATTATCTGTCTCACATAATTACTGAAGTCGCATGCGTATGCGTCAGTGCGCGTATGAAGGGCGCACCTACAAACGTGCCAAAGTGCATGAAATTGCCTAAAAGCATGAGCGCATAGATCACAGCAAAGGGTCGCTTTCGAAAATGTCAATTTCCTATTAATACACAAAATTTGTTCCGATCACCATTGCAGATAAGTTTAATGTGTACTAATTATAGGCTGTAATCAAGTCAGAAATAATTTATCGATCAAATGGTCGAATATTGGGTTTCGGGCGCCCACGTTACGTCACTTTCAATGTTAAAAACATATTTCCGATTGAATCTGAATTACTGATTGGATGTAATTTAATTTTGACATCAAAAAGGCTGCTGAGAAGTTGTGCGACTTTTTTCTGTGGATGATATATATCACGTATTTCCAATTTTTCTGCGAACTCGTAAAACATAAGGTGACGTTCTTAAGTTGATTACCACATAAATCTTGGACTACATTCACGAATGCATTGTTCGTTGGGGTTCGTGGCTTTTAAAGACTGAAGAAAAGCTAATGATTAATTGCTTCGCGATAAGCGAAATGAAATAGTTTCGCCTGATACATGACGGATTACATTAAATAGGAATTTGTATCATTGTTTGCCGTCACGCACAGATATATCAAGCAGCCAGTCAAGCCAAGCAGTCTTGACTGGGGCGGGTACTTAAGCGACACGGGAGCCAGTAACACTCGGCATACATATTAATAAGCAGCGGTGAATTTCACGCCTATCGTGCAACCGTGAAGATTTACTTAAGATCGCAGTCGATTTTCCTTTTGCCACATATGTTGCCACCTGCAGACAAGCCCAACAGTACATGGATCATTTACATATATGAATACGTAAACTTTTTTTAGCATCGTTGTAAAAGCCGGAAAGGTTTTTTCTTAAGAAAACGGGGTTTTAGCGAACTAAATGAGTAATTTTGCTTAGGATTGTAAAGTTTTTTCAAGGTACCTTATAAGGGGGTTTTATGGGAAATCCGTCTGGAAAAAAGCCGACGTTTCATGATTTTGTTTCATTAAAATAATACAATTTATATAACTTCAGAGTTTTTGCCATTACTTTTTACATATATTAAAGTATACTTATAAATTTTTTCATTGAAAAATCTATCAAATAGCATGCGTCTTATTATAGCATATGTGCGGCGTGCACGTCTCATCGGCGTACCAGATAGAGTGAAAACAGTCCATTTTAAATAAAAAAAATGTATTGCTAATATTTATTATCGGTTCATTATTTTATTTGAAAACAAAGATTCCAGATTTTAACTAATAAATAACATTTATGGATTTTATTTTAAAGAATACTTACTCAAATTTTTCATTCATAACTCTGATCGTAATTTTATTTCCTCATAAGTAAATTTCCGGGTTTTCGAAACAACGGATAAAATATTTCAGAATCGAAATTGGTAGAACAAAGGATAAAGTGAGGTAAGAAATTTAAATTCAATCAGAAAGTTATTGCTCTAAAAGACCTTTCAGATGAGGTCTTCAATGAAAGCTCGGATTCTGCACTAACCGCATTATACCTCAGGCTACATTGATAGCAAGCAACCTCAGACGTGAACTCGATTGGATTATTACACAATTTGTAAGATTTCACGAACGCATAGCCTTTATATTAAATAAAAGGTCAAGTTGCACCGAGATTACTATTTGCTTATAAACAGTGATTCGTGGGAACGAATTCAATATTCTAACATCCCAGGAAACATAGTTCAGTCTTGATCAGACCTGGAAATAGTCCTGATTAGGTCTAAATATATCGAATTGTTTAAATATTTATCTGATTCATGTGTGATTTTACATGATCAGACAAAATTTTGTCAAATTAGGTCCATTCTCAGGTCTGATCAGACCTGAACTGAAAAAAATGAACTGTTATTATGAAAATCCAGACTGTTCTTCTGATACAGTGCTGAACTGTAACTCGATTTTGCTGTCCAGACTTTTATTTTAACAGTCCTGACTGTTAATAGTCAGCTGTAAACATAAGAGTGTAGACTGTAGAAGTAACAGTGCTGCGTTAACTGTCTTGTACATTCAGTATTGTTGCCCAAATGTTCTAGACTGTTGATAACAGTCCAGTTTTCTCAGTGCACTAGTATTCTTTCATAAAAACTAGGCTTTAAGCGCGCGTTTCGCGCGTGCCAATTTTTTATTGTTATTTTCAAAAGGTTACATAACAAATTGTCCCATTTATTCCAAAAATTTCAAATTCTGCCCGTCAGCCAATCAAAAAACAAATGAAGCGGGGACATGCAACTAACTTCCGGCGACTACGGCTTTTTTTAGAATGGATGGATTTTTGTTTACTTTTGATATAAATATAAAGACGACATTACATTGTTATCCATAGTAAAAATCATAAGAAAATTTTCAGGTCATATGCTTGGACAAGGATACATTATAAATGCTCGTATAAGACGTAATCTCCCTCCGAAATCATGACAAATTGAAAACTCTATGCACATGGAAGTAAAAGTACAAGAGTTGTAGTTTCATATACAAAGAACCAAGGCAAGAACTAATGCCGATGCACAATTTTATTCTATAATTTTACCCTAATTTTATGCTATGGACAGGGCCTAACGATGTTACATTCTGAAGATTAATATACTAAATTAACACACCAATGAGCTATGCTTATCTTCCTACCCACACAGAAAAAAATATATTTTGGAAATATAAAAAAAAAATGTTTTTTCTATATAAAATATATTTCGGCAATAATGACTATATTTTTAAATAACTTTTTTTATATGATGACTAAAAAGCGGCAATAATGAGTATTAATTGATATATTTTTAGTGAATATATCTTTTGATCGTGAGGGTATAAGAACAACATTCGAAACAAACGAATTATCTTCATTTATACACATAACGAAAAGCATAATTTCGTTGGTATAATTACGTTTGTAAACTTATTTGAAGGAGTCCTCATAAAATGTTATGAATTTTATGTCGAGTCTTTCTGCATACTCAAAATACAGCCGTGCTGATTGCATTTCGTGGAGTTGCCGATTTTCACCTGACCACTATTCCAAACTAGATTTTGTTTTCATTGCGCGCTTGAATTATCTAACTTTGTCAATTTTCAAAGTTTAGTAATTAATTTTGGCTGGACACTTCTTCAATCGCGAGATAAAATCAAAGCGTGCGAAATCCCTGTTTAATCGCAGTATTATACATAATTATACCTTAGGTTTGGGTGTAAAAGGCAAAATAATCGAATAGACCTAGATGACGTGTGCAAATGAATGAAAAATTTTCGTTTAAATGAAATGTTACGTGGGTGATGAAAAAGTTGTATACATGTGTGTATATGTCCACCTGTGTATTTCAATTATGACTTAGTTCATTGCAAGTGACAATTTGATGGAACCAAATTATATTCTGTTTTCAAATTTTCACAGACGTTGAATTACATTGTAGTGTCGCGTCTTCGTTTTTGTTTCGAATGAACACCGGTTGTGAACAAAAAACAGTTCGTCGGAAAATCAATATGTTACAAATTCGATAACCGGACGTATGAAATGAGTCAAAACGTGACTCTAACGAACTTCCGCAGGTCATGTGTCTATAAGTGTTGTGCACTCAACGATTACATATAAAAATATAAATTTGGACCAACAAATAATATATAACGCGCTGTTTCTTAAAGTCTCGCTGCTTTTGTTTGTTAAAAAGAGCGAGAAAAACGCTGTCAATGCACTAACTGCCAAATTCGTTAATAACTAATTGCGCAACAACAGCTTGTTATCGACGGCTGAAAGTTCGTGCAACTGTTCATTAGAACGCGTTATGATGGTTTAATGGTTATTATGCGCTGAATACGTGGGGTCTTACAATGTGTGAAATCTGTCATCCACCGAACAAATTAAGCAGCAATTTTTATCCAGACTGCCATCTGTTATGAGCTCATTCTTTTAATTTCAGTAAACATAAAGATTCGGCCACATATTGAAAATTTAGTACAAATTACGTCTTATATGTCTTTTTCATTTCAATTTGTTTTCAATAAAGCTTGGACATTGCTTGGGCGCGTCAGAAAAAATCACACAAGAACAACGGGTTTCGTCTATGAGGAACTGGTGACCCAGTCTTGGAGGATCAGATTTGGTTCTTTTTTGTATTTTTTTTTTTTTTGCAAGATTGAATGTTTTTTTGTAAGAAGAAGTTTTTTTGAAAAATTATTGGTCGGGGAGAGCAGGTCAATACGAGTCGTCGGGGAATACAGGCACAACGAGATTATTAAAAAAATTATTAATTAAATAATTTAATCACGCCGTGTTGTTCAATAAGTTTAGATGAGTAAACCATAACATCTAGATGTTATGGACATTTTTCTATAAAAAACGGAAAATCACAAATTTTAACAGTCATGTTATAATTTATTTTTGAATGAGCGGTTCCAGCAAAAAATAAATTTTCCGTGGCGAAGAGTACGTTTTAGTATATCGCAAATTGTAACGTTTCCATATTTTACCAGGGAGAAGAAGTCCATTTAAAACTTTTCAACCCTTTTCAAAATTAAAAATGTCGAATTCGAATTCGACATTTTTAATTCGTATGTCATATAACTGTATGTCATATCTATCTATCTATCTATCTATCTATCTACCTATTATAAAAAAAGTTTCGCCGCTGCAGCCGCTGTTTCTAATTAGGATTCAATTTTCATAAATATATATGTTATCATATACCGTTGTCTTCGT
>JAPYZS010000706.1:0-33272 GCA_030522925.1 Trissolcus japonicus
CAGTGCTAAGCAGCGTGCTGATTGGTCCAGTGTTCTTTCGACATTGTTTTCATTTGGCATTGTATTAACCTCTAGAGGACCGGACCTTATTTGGACGACGTTTTTTAGTAAAAGTGCTAGAATGTTTTCACCATGGTATATGAGTCGTATACAGAAAAAGATGGCGCCACTATAGTGGCTCCCGGTCCTCTAGAGGTTAAATTTATTTTGCAAAAGAATGTGAGTTGTCAAAAAGATCATTATGCATCTTTCATGTTCTGCATCAATTTGACATGTGGTCCTTTTTTTAATGTTTGTTTTGGATCCGGCCCACTTTTCATTCGGTATAATTTTCTATTGCCAGACAATTAATCCAACTTTTTTCAACAATGCGGACGCGGAGGGGATTCGAAACTCCCGACGGTGTTGGACTGCCAAACACAAACGTAAAGGGTTGACCCCTCTGCTACTGTTCTTGGTTGTGGTAAAACAAATAAAATGCTGATCCAATGACAATATTGATTTCTTATATACTATTCTTGCGAGCAGCGATTTTTTAAAATATTTTGATCAGTTATTTTTGATTATTAATTTCTTACCTCACACATTTTCATGCACATCATAAATCTTTTACTATTCATCCATTTTTTTTACCAATCCTTTTGGATTCCAGGAAGGGGAAAAATATTTACGCATCTCTTATCGTTTCATTATATTATGAAATTTAGAGGGGATAACTGATAAAGTAAAATATTAAATGAAGAAGCATTGGTCTTTGTATAAGGAATGTGATCTCAACTCATAAATAACACACCTCCTATCTAATTAATGAATGCTTCGGTTGAAGTTGACAAATCATTATCATGACTCAGTTAAATAAGTTGTTGGTTTAACGAAATAACTTATTGATCGAACGGCGTTGGTTTCTGGAAAGAGACGCCGTCTCCAGGGATCATACGGGGGAAATGAGTTCAATAATCATCCGAACTGAGATGTTTACTTGGGTCTTTTCTTTGATACACGATCATGTCTGTAATAGTTAAATCGGCTTATTAAATTGGATGTTACCAGTATAATTACAATTTTTCAACTCTGGACAGATGGAACCAATCGAAAGTGGGAGGGAATTGTTCCAGCACGGTTCATGTGTATACAAAAATAAAAAATATTGTAAAAGAAATTTACCACCGTCAATTGAATATTAATTTTTTACAAGACACAAAAAGTAGAACGATAACAACTGACCTAAAAAAATTGCAATTAAGAGAGATTGCTTGTATACGTCGTAGTATAATTCAAAACGAGTGCGAAAAGTAAATTAGATTTTAAGGTGCATTAAGAGACGTGAATTTATTCAAATGCAGCCGTCTCAATAAACAAATTGAGTTGACGTGCAAAATGAATAGACTTCATCGTCTGTTCGTTCATTCAATTAGCGAGCTTAATTTTCTTTGATTCGTGGCTCCCGTCGGTAAGGACGCGAGTAACAACATTATGACAACTATAATAGGTTCACAATTGAAAAGAGTATCTCAGTATAATAAGCAACCAAACAGATTACCTACGCTTTGATTTGCTGTCAGGGCTAAATGAAACGAGATCGTATGTCGGACTTTTGTCATTAATTTCACTTCACGTCACCCTGAGGTAACACCGGAACTGTTTCGCTCGCGTCCCAGTAACCGGAAGAGATATACAAAGGAAATTTCTGAATCCCTTGAGTATTGCTGTCAAGAGTCGAGCACCTTTCAGCTAAGCCACCGCAATCGACATTTTACGGTGTCCATTAAGCTACAGCATTACGGTTCCGAGTCTTACACCATGGTTCAGCGAAACTCCCCCGTCCATGATCTAATACAACTTAGCGTGGTTTGGCTTTTCTTAAAATCGTAATTTCCTGAACTTCAATCACTCGAGAACGAATAGGAAATAAAAAATAAAATTGATCGAATTGCAAAATAATTTTACAGACATGAATGACACTACTAATAAATTAATATTTTACAAATAAGTCTACCGCAAAATAAATGTGTCCATTGAAATATTGTTGAAGCGATTACGAAAGGAAGCATGGGTACTATTTCCTCTACTTCATAAAATTAATTTCCAAATATTGCACTGTTGTGATAAATTATATCACTAGTATTCGAACATTTTCATTTATTTATTCATATCTATACATTTCGCCTCTGGTTGATCGAGTTTGGCTGATAGTAATATACACAAGTATTCAATTATATTTAGATCACATCATACTCAAAACATTCATCGTTCACTATTCACAACATACAATTGTGTTCAATCCGTTTTTAGTCAGGCTTTTAAAACAAAAGCTTTTTTTTAGTGAAAAGGCTATTATTCAATGCAGAGCTCTTTTGTTTATATAAAAATCAATTCATCATTTCCTTTAACAAATTCGGGTAATGAAATTAAATAGTCTAACTGGTTATAAAATCGTGATAAAAAAGTTTATTAAAAACATTGAAGATTTTGATGACCAAAAAAAATGTTGTTACAAAAGCTTTTCTGAGTAAGGCTTTCCATTGAGCTTAGATGTGAGCATTCTTTGTTTTCGCCTACTTGATGACGCTCTTTTGTTTTTGAATGCTCGGGACAACGTACAATGCAACTATTTAACTTCTGCTCGTTTAATTCATCAGCAGATTCAAGCATTTGTTAACGAATGCTGATGTCATTTTGCACGCGTGCATTATGCCCGCTTTGTTTTTGAATGAATAGTACCCATCAATGATTTCTAAATGGGATGAAATGGCATGAATCTATTGCATCGCAGTAACCGTTTGTTTATTTTGTTACAGGTAAGCCCACAGAGAATACTCGAATCAAACATTAAGTAAGTTTAATCACTTCGAGAATTCGATAACTAATCAATAGTCAAATTGTAGTTCATCGATCGGTCGGGCATTAATGTTTTGTATGGTTTTCGCACTATGTTCCACAGACAACATTATTGTCCGATGTTGCGGTTGCAATAACCGTTGTAACATTAGTATATTGTAATATTTGTGCATACATAGTGATATTCTAACAAGATAACCAAACGTAAGCTCTCGCATTAGATACGCAGTTGCCGTCTATAAGCAATATTACTGTCACATTACATCGCACTCGCTGTACCAACTGCTTGTCAAACCTGAACCAACAATTAAAATTAAAATTCTGTCCCAGAGCCCACAGCTGCATGGTACTCGGAAATAATAAAAGCGTTTAATTTTATTCCTGCAACATGTTCCGCAAGCATTAGACACGCCATCAAATTTGATACGATTAATAACCACAAAAACTCTTTTGTCCTGACCCTCTTATAGTTCAACTCAGATCCTCCCTCGAAATTATCCAACACACAACACGCCAAACATCGCGAATTTAATTTCAAAATCAACCGCTCGTACACTGAAAGTTAATTATTCCACAGGTCTAAGGACCTTTAGTCTCTTCCTGAATGAAGATAAAGTGAAATATCAAGGGAGCTCTCGTGATGTCAACTTAAATCTGTCCTGTTGATCGTGTCTTGAACCCTTCTAATGGGATGATAAATGTTAAATACCAGTTTCTTTTTCTGTACATGCCTTTTTTTGACATTTGTTTAAATTTCTTTTTTTTTTTTTCGTCTAAAAGTTTTGTTCTAGCCATAGAGAATCGTAGAAACGATAAATGCCCCTTGAAAGGTTTTGGCTTTGGGTGCGCGCAAACCATGTCCCATTGTACACAAAGTCGATGCTCAATGACTTATGGTCAACTGCAATCCCCCACCGCATCAGTGGCTTAATATACGTGTCTGTCTCCACGACAGAGGTATTGGCGTACCCTGCGGACGGTCCTGTGGCAGACGTGTGATACGAGCAGAAATAGTGGAAATACAATGGAAACGTAATTTCTCCCTCACCCTGACACGTTCGCGCCCTAACCCTAATTGTCCTGAGCCCACTCTTCGATTTATATGCGAATCATGGCCTCGCCCGACGCACACGTCAACTCGATTCAGATATTGAACTAATTTTTTTCCCTAATCCCATTCGTTTAAAAACGTACACAGATTTATGTTTGGGAGTGAAAAATTCAATTGAAATAGATTGAAACAATACGGCATATGTGTGAAATTGAGAGATTTGCTGGGGAGTGGCTGGAGTAGAACATTTTTTTTTTTTTTCGTTTTTAGTTGGTAACTTATTAGCCCGAAGGTTCTAATGTATATATTTTATTAACCATTTCTCTGTGCAGTGCAGAAATGATCGAAATACTGACTTTATCTCAGACAGTTGTTCCATTTACTCTTGATTTCTTTCATCGGCGACGTCTTTTTTACACGACGTTTTCATATATAGGAAGAAGTTGTGAAAGCAAAGTTTGTGTTATCGAATTTCTCGTTAACTTCGATAGGTTATTTTTGATCGACTGAATAAGAACTCGAACTTTTTCACCAATCCAATCTTTCGGCGTTCAATCTTTATATATAATTTTTCATTTCCGCGCTAAATTCAATCTCGGTTCACGATAATTATTGAATAATCTTAGCGTTATATATTTTTTTTTCTCAGCAATGAATTTCCACCGCTAAAATTCTTTTTTCCTTAACTCGGTCAGTTGACAATAACTGTCCGATTTATGTCAAAATGAATTTTTTTTAACTTTCCTTATATCAAACTTCCTCATTTCTCGATATAGACATAAGATTATTAATTATTTTCTTGGCAGAATCTTGATTTTTGCTGGCTTCGAGAACAAATATTATCACGAAGTTTCTGTCATTTTTGAATCCATCCAGAAGAAATTGAGCAAAAATTCGTTCCACTGAGGTCCGCCCTCAACAAAGGAATCCATGCACGTGCGAGAGACGAGCACGCGGTCTCGCGCGTAAAAGAGAACAGCAAGTTCAAAGTTATGCCGTTGAAATTGAACTTTACCGACCCTTTGGCGCTACTCGTAACTATCGGAAATTGAACACGCACACCAGCAGTTACCTATACAGCAGGAGATCTGCCGACCCCATAGCACGTTTGTTTCTGGTTTACTTGCCCAGACGGAGGCGAAAAATGCGCCGATCCCTTTCTGAACCAAAAATGTCCAAGTTATTCATTAACTGAATAATTCAATGAAGGATCGAGCGTTCAATTACCGCGAATGTGAAAGACGACGATAAAAAGGTGAACGACTCGCTGCGGACTGTGGATTTTACCCCGCAACTTTTTCCTGATAAACTTTTTGTGGGATGGATTATGGGAGGGTTACGTGAATGATGGCAAGAGCGAACATTTTATAAATTCAATTGCAGACGAACAATTTTGATATAATAAAATCATCGAATGTTTGAATAAAATCAAAATTTTACAAAATTTTTACTTGCCAGTTCGAGAAAGAACAAAAATAAATTTTATTATTTGATATCAGACAATCTTTTTGAAATATGGAAAATCAGACGAAATTTTAACTCTGATTTTACGGTTGATTTATAGAGATATGGCAATGGGGATAAAAGAGACATCGCAATAACAATGCATGTTTAGAACGTATTGTTACAGATTAATGATAACGAGATTCGAATGACTGCCTAACAATATATTCAACTTGCAATAACAACCAGTTACATTATTTTGAATTAATAGAAACATTAATTAATAATATATTGACAGTTCTGTGTTGCTGTAGAACTAAATTGTTTTTTTTTTTATGAAAAATTCAAAAATCATTTAATGATGATGAAACGTTATCAAAAAAATATTACAATTAATTCGGTTCGTGGAAACACGACTCAAGTCATGTTAAGTTTTTTTTTAAATTGTCGTTCAAAATCTAAAAATGCTTATATCTTATATCAAATTTTGTTTTAAAATTGTATATCTTGTTGTAAATTGATGTCCTGGCTATCGTTTACAAGATACATACTTAGTTATTTGAAAATACTGATAAGAAGTATAAATTATAAAAAATTTTGTCTGTCAAGATTTAAGTCATTTTTCCATCAAACGTGTTTTTCGAGTTTAAGAAGATTACTTTTAAAGAAGAAGATTTTAAAGACTGAAAATGTACGAAATGGATGTATTTATAAAGTTATAAGTGATTAATTTATTTTTTACATTTCTTATGATTGATTAATATTAGTGCTGATTTATTTTATCCATTTTTTCATAATTTTTTGAAACCACTCTTGATTTCCGGGTTTTGAAAATTTCATTAGGAACATTATGTCCTTTTTTTCGCTAATGTTATATTTGGTTTGGTGGGAGATCTCAAGTCGAATTCTTTTTTTATATTTAACTACATCAAATTGTCAATAAAATTAAATAACGCTCAAATCGACGTAAGTCATTTTTTTATCAAACGATGGAAAACGAATTCTGCAGTTACCATACAATATTAATAATTTTTAATTTTTGTATAGAATAAAGTAAATGGTTTGAATTGAAGGTGTATATATATTAGATCTTGTAGTTTTCGAAAAACCATTTGATGGAAAAACAACCTAAGTTAACCTACGTCGTTTTTCCACGAATCGACTCAATTTCTTGTTTGCCATGCACCATACGAAACGCCATTGCGACCATCGCTTCAACTTGTAGCTAATTTGTAGCTCAGTAAGTGCTTTAAAATGAAAGTCACTGGAATTATCCAAACAGAATCAAAATGAAACAAAATATTTGACCCCTTAACAAACCGGTCAGGGTAGCTTCCAACTGGACGCAGAGCAAACTGAAGTACGCACTATAGTGAATGCACGCTTATCAAGCAGAGACGTATGCTCCATTATGTCTACATATTCGACGTGCCAGCAGCTTCAATTGAATCGTTCGTCAGATTACCCAATGACGCATAATGCCCTAATGGCAGGTATGTCTCGGCAGCCACCATTGTTACCTTGCAACCATGCTGCCTTAACCCTACCGATACGAGTGATTCTAGGCACGTAAAAGCAATTTGAGGAATCCTCTTCATTGTTATGCAAACATGAGTCGGCCAAACCACTGGATCATAATTCCAATATGAAGCCTTGGTCATTCCGATACGTGTATATAAAGTCATGTGGTCAGATGGAGCTCTTTCCGGCCATCCCCGATGTTCCAGCACTCGCCTCGTCATTTGCAGAGCCATTCCTGAATACGATTCGAGCAATTGATATTATATTTCAGTCTGACATTCCGTAATTGCAACGCATAGCTCGCTTCATCGATGATCGGGATTACGGTGTCCTTATATTTTGCTTCATCATCAAGACAGGCATTTACTAATGCAACCAAACTTGCATGAAATCCGGAGTATTGTTTGCCAAACATTTTAAACTGCAGGAAAAACAAATGTTCAATCTGTCTGAAGTTTTCAAGGCCGGATCTAAAACAAACATTAAAAAAAACCACACGTCATATTGATGCAGAACATAAAGGATACATAATGATCTTTTTGACAACTCACATTTTTTTGGGAGCCACTATAGTGACGCCATCTTTTTCTGTATACAACTCATATACCACAGTGAAAACATTCTAGCACTTTTACTAAAAAAGTCGTGCAAATAAGGTCCGGTCCTCTAGAGGTTAATACAATGCCAAGTGGAAACAGTGTCGAAAGAACACTAGACCAATCAGCACGCTGCTTAGCACTGCAGCCAACTTAAAAGAAAAATAATCGTAAAAAAATACAGCCCTAAGGTTTTAAAAGTGATTTCTGTATTAAATTTCTGTCATGTCAACAATAGCTGTCGGTAATGTCGAAATCTTAGACAAAATTTGTGGTTCGTTTTACAAATTTATTATTTTATTTTTAGGTTGGCTCCAATAATAGAGACCGTGCGTGATTGGTTACGTGTTGATAAGTCAGTGTTTACATTTTGCGTTGTATTGCATGTTTGTAACAATAATATCGAGTTGTGAAAAAAATCAGTATGCATCCTTTATGTTCTGCATCAATTTGACGTGAGGTCTTTTTTTAATGTTTTTTTTGTATCCGGCCGTTTTCAACATTGTGATTGCAAAATGAAATTTTCCTTCATCCCGAGTTTTTCAGTCTTGGCAAATTGATTTAATAAACTTAATGCATAGTTGGCACGCTAACCCGAGGAATTAAAAGTTCGTTAATAAAACATCGTGTTAGGATAGCAATTATTTCTATCGACAAGAGAGACCTGGCAGGCAACTCGGTAACGTCACTTACCGCAAAAATTTATTGCCCCAGCTTGTTTCGTAGTGCATCCGCATAGTTACAGAATAAAAAGAAAATAATATAGATGGTTTTCAGAAAGAAGAGAATTTGTGTGAAATATTTTCAATATATGCATAGGATCCGAGCTCTCGTTGTGTCACCTCATCCTTTCACCTACTGTCAACTGACGTCAAGAGAGTCGTTTTCTCTTTGCACATTCCGTCGTTGTCGTGCACTTCGTATCATCGAAACCAAAATCCTAAAATAAACAACTGGCAGACTGTATAGTCACAGCTGAAACTCGATCCTCGCAGCAAACCAGTGTCGAGCTTTGTAAGAGGGTTCGAACATTAGTACGTCGCAGCAGACAAAGTGCAATCGGTTCGAAAACGCGATTATTGGCTGCATCGATCGACTTCGCACGTATCGCGTTAAGTTTGCTATACACACCGAGCTCGTGTGTGACACGCAAGCCCGATCTTCAAGTCGGGATAATCATATCGGGAAATGTACACCATGCTGCAGGTGTTAACGTTGAGGGCCATTATATGTTGTCCGGCACTGCGGTTGTGCGAAACTCCGGGCCGATGAAAATGCTTGTCAGTTTCACACCCAAGCGGCATTGTTTTGCTATGGTAAACTTGCAAGCTATTTAACGCCTTGCTTGAACCGCTCAGCCGTGCGGCAAGAACCCAAAAGTCTTTCCTCCCTTTTAGGCTTTGCCCAATATCAGCCCCCATTCTTCCTCACACAACGCCGCCCGCTTGACAGCAAAACTACTCCTTCCTTAGGCGAAAGTTTACTAACTTTCTGTAGCACCACCTCTTGACTATGTGAAAAGCTTGTCCTGCTTCGCTGGTTTGCCTGTTGGCTAGCTATAGCTAGGTGACTTATTTGCTTCTCACTTGCATACTTACTTGTTCCCTCGTTTACTCCCCATTCTAATGCACCTAAATTCGAAAAGTTTAGACAATAAGAAGAATTTGTTACCTTTTAATTGTTCGGAGGTGTCACGTACACTCGAACAGAAAAAAAACAAACTTGGATTGACTGATGTTCAAAGTCTACTGAACCAACAATTTTAGTTAGTTTAACTGATGGCATTTGTTCAATTAAATATATATTTTTAGGTTATCCAACTATATAACGGCCATATTAATATGAGTAGAAACAAATTTTGAAATGTTATATTCAATGAGCTTTCATCATATACCTAAACTACTTTATCAAAACTCTTACATTTTTTGTTATATCAATTAATAAATGAAAATGTCACTAAGAAGGTCAGGTACTGGTAATAAGGTAAAATTACCTTACAACAAATTTTTTTTCTGAAACATTTTTTTAATTATTTTACAGTTGTCATGAATTTTTTATTTTTTTTTTTTTTTTAGTTTTTGATGAAAATCAAAAATTCAAAGTGCTGCAAAAAAAAATCTAAAATGTTTTTTTATTGTTCTCGGCATGTGTTTTGAAATAGCCCTGAAAATTCAAAGAAAACCACTTAACTTAATCTTGAGAAAACTTAACCACAAATTACAGCGATTAAAATAAAATTTATTTAAAAATTTAATGAAAATTGTAGTAAAACAAATTAGGGTATCACATTTCACTTGTTTTCTATCTCTTTCTAAGTGTACATTCTCTCTTAAATCGTTACATAATTAAACATGGAAAGTTGAATGAACAAATAAATAAATTCTTAAATTTATTTTTCAATTCATTGAGTTCAAGTGGTCATGATGACAAGGACTGGTCCTTCAACGCTTGAATTCTACTTCAACATAGACGATTTGATGAGGTGTTGTTCACACAAAGGAGTTACTTTGTATATCGTCTGTCCAACAACAAGTGCCAGACCGGCAAAACTTTCAGGAATGTTTACGTCTCGGTATACTAAAAATAAATACATCACAGCGTTAACTGAATGTCATTTACGAATTCCATCTATCAATGAATGAAGATTTAAAAAAGATTAAACAAAGATTTCAAACAAAACGTTTAATTGATTACAAGATTTATAAATTTTCTGGTGCTTCAATTCATTTAATTCGAGATAAAAATTTTTCTCCTATCTGTGTTTTCTCTTCTCGACGCCGAGCACACTTGTGCCGTTCGAACTATTCCCATGATCCATTGTATATAGATTGGCACCAACCGCACTGGTAGCAAAAAATACACCGCAACGATGAAGTCTGCTCTAGAGGCATACAAACGCAACCCCATAGACTTAGCATCCATCGCGCAGTTGACGCGAAATGCATTTCATTTGCGTCTATATATCGGTCTATATACACTTTTCACATTGTGTCTGTTCACTTTTCACATCACGCGTTAGTAATAAAAAATTGAAAATATCAAGTCACGAATATTTTATGACGTACTTCCTCCTTACGGGTAAAAAGAGTGCAAATGTTTTATTCCGTGCAGTCTATAAGGGTAAAATAGAAACTGTTTTATTGCGCTAGCTCGTTTCCTCCATCTCGGAGTCAAGGTGGCTTTATTAGTTTGAAACCTTTTTACAGACAATCGAAATTCGTTAGCCGCGCTTCCCAAAGTATCAAATTCAGTTTGCTGTTTATAAATTCAATTAAATTAACAATCTAAATTCCGTGATATTCAAAGTACGTTTATTACAACGGGCATGAATAATGGACTTAAAGAGTATCGTATCTTGCAAGTGTCGCCCCAGAAAATAACCCCACTTGACGTTGTTAGCTGCACAAGTTTTGTATCACGGCGCGCGTTTCGAAGCCATTCAAAAGCGCGCGAATTTACAACGCAGAAAACGTCAATGGCACGCTGCTTCTGGCATAATTTGTCTATTAAACGCATTTCGTAAGTTTTGTAACGCCGGGGCTGTAATTTCGCGACGTGCTTACCGGGGGTACGAACTTCTTGGGCGCAGTAGCGTATGGAGATTTTGGTGCAGAACGCACAAGTTTTGCGCCAGTCAAGGGGTTGCGGGTCGCTACCGAGGGGGATTCGTTTCGCAACACACATACCACCTGCCTGCCCGCTTTCTCTCTCTCGTTCCCTCTCTGTTCCTGCCTCTACTATTCTGGCTTCACGATTTATGCGTCGCGATGACCACGCCCGAATGGCTGAGACAGGAAGAACGCTAGGGGTAGAAATTAGATCGCGTGAAGTTTCAACGCTTGATTCCCCAAACACGTGCTTATTTATGGTCCCGTTATTGACAATGCCGCAAGCCGCAATGAAAAATGCTCAAATGCGTACTGAGAAAACCAGATTGCTGAATTTACTGTACCGTGCCCATCGCCTAATGGAGATTGTGATGAAACGATATACATCGTAATATTTTGCAGATGAGTTGGGACTATCTCTTTTGTTGATTAACATTGATGAAATTAAATTTTGATTGACCTAATTAATTAATTATTCGTTCATTATTCTATAAGTGAAAATGTATTTGAACCTTTGGCAAAAGTTGAGCAAAAAATAATTATGATGACGATCAAACGTTGGTTCAATTTTCAATCGAACGAAAAATTTTGGTTGCACCGAAAGGTTGGAAATTGAAGTTGTTTATAAAATCGTACAAATAATGACCTATAATGACCCTCGCAATACAAATAGTGACCTTTTTGTATTGTGATCGAACTCGCTGTACTCATGACAAAAACTGAAAAACAAAAACAGAAGTTATTAGTTAGCAAATAACAATTGCCAACGCTGCCTTTGATTTGAAATAGCGTATTGACCCTTTAACGGACGTTGCAATATGGCAACATTTTTTTCATTAAAATTGTAAAACGTTTACAGAACGATTTTCTAGCAGAAAAAAAAGTTTCATATATCAAGATATCTTATTTCGTTAATAGAGATAGAAACTTTATCAACTTTCATATTATTTATTTAATATTTTTTGAATTGTTTTTTTTTTTTTTAATACACTTCAGATAAAATTGCCTTAAAGTGTTAATTAACTGTAGTTCGATGGCACAAACAATAAAAACCGAAAAAATTATATGTATCATCCGAAAATAAAATAAAAAAAATAAAAGTTTTCACTTCCTTCTTCTTTTTCAAAAGACAAAAGATAATTCAAGAAAATAAATAGAAAGTAAAACATAAAAGGAGGGTTAATAACTTTATTATCTTATATATGTGTGCTGTAGCTTAGCTATCTGCCATTGTTTCCGATGTGAAGTATGCATGGTGGTCAGGTGCGACACATTACAGCCTGCCACATAATGAATGGTGTCTCTAGAAGTAATAATGAAAGTTTCATTAATGCTATATACAGACTACACATTACGGATCTCTGGAACCGTACCATCAAACAAATATAATTATTTATTTGATATATATATTTGAGTTTTCAAAAACCCAAAACTTTTAACAAGGGAAAAACATGTTTCCCGCATCAATCTAAGTTAATTCTCTTGCATTTCCTTCTTTTTTTTTTTTTTTTTTTTGCTATGTGTCACAAAACTTTTTTCACTCGTTCGAACTCGATTCCAACTACTTTTTAATGACGAATTAACCTCGTGAAGACTACTCGCTTTGAGCCATTATTTTATTATTAAACATATCATGAATGTTAAATATTACGTGTTAGAGTAATCTAATATGAGTTAATCCTTCACACGCAACCTTTGAAAAGTTCCGCAGTATAGCTCAAAAGCATGATATAGAGAATACAAATGCAAACCTGCGACATCACCGGATTTATCTTTCGCATCAAAACTCATTGCTTGATTGTGGAATCATATTACGTTAAAATTAGCAACGTAAATGTAATGAAATGGTTTTTAATGATGATTAAGTGTAATACATTGTTAAAAAAAAAAAAAACATATATGACAGAGTCGCATGAAACGGACAGTGTGAGACATTACACGGAAAAGTGGGAAACTTTTAAAAATCAATTTTTCGAGCGTGACTCTTTCTATCATATATTTCTTCACTCTCAGCTCCGCCTTATTTGCACGCATTCCCTAGAAAACGACCAGCTATCACTTCATAAAACAGAGCAATTTGCCGTAATCGTGCTGATAAAAAATAGATGGACAAACAATTGTAAGTACGAAAGAGCGAGACTTTATTTCCGTCTATCCGCGATCTCAGCTCAGTGACGTGAAAAGGTATAGGAAAAAAAAAATTGATATGATGCGTCAAAAAAAAAGTCCCTTTTCGGTATAGGATTAATCGGCGATCAATAAAGTTAGTCTTGCAAGACGAAAGAGAGGAGCATGAGGAATTATTGAAGAAACAACTGAAGCATGTAAGTCTCGTGCTTTATTTCAGGGGGTGATTAATTATTTATAGAACGCCCTAGTATTGCAATGGATATGGGTAGCTTCCCCTCGTTGTGATATTATCATTCTTAATTCTTTTGTTTCCCGTCGTACAGGCATAGAAATTACACCAGCCGGACGTCACGAAATGCAAAAAAGAGCTGCACGATTCTAAATTGGCAGTGAAATTGATCGCAATGCTTTCAACAGAAACATTTAGTGCGAGAAACTGACCAGAGCTCGTAAGAAATTTTTTATTGTTACTAACAAAAAAAAATTAGTGGTACATATACCAGAAAAGAAAAACAGTTTTGACTTTGATTATTTAGATTTCGCATCTTCATTAAATTGAGATTTAAAAAAAAAAGTGGAACTGCAAGGAAAACATTGCCTGCTGAGAAAATTCGTTCAAATCCGGAAAAATATTCGCTCGCCGGTGTGGAAAATAAAAAATACAATCTACGGATTTCGGTTTTCCTTCTTGTCACGTAACGTAGGGAAAAAACGATGAATCGGAAAATAGGGCATTCTTCGGAACAAATTTATTGTCCCAAAGTGTAACGCAGTTGCGACTTTTCCAGACATGCACAGCGGGCAATTGACCCTTGCCAGACTGCTATCGATTTCACTGAACTATTAGAATGGTCAGTCGCGTGCGTCAACTTATGTTATTTCATGTGTTTGACATTTATCATATTACCTCGAAACAGAAAGCCACTATAGTTCAATGAACGCGTTTCTCTGTTCTTATTTCTCGAAAATAACTTAACTATCTTGGGCTGGATCTTTAAATCACGAACAAAAATTACTCATTGCAATTTTAAATTGCAAAGCAGAAATTGCAATTCCAGAGACTAATTGAATAAAAATCGTAAAATCGCATTTACATTTTGCCTTTGCCGACAACAAAAGTTCCAAGGAAATAATTCCTTGTTAAAACATCGTCGATACAAAAATGTTGAATTTCGCGTAGAAAAAAAAAATGTACTAACTGTATGTAAATCATTTTAAATCACGAACGAAATACGACTCGTTGGACAGAACATGAATTCTCTGCTGACCGCTGTAATAAATAGTGATCGTGTATTTGCGATGTTGGAGACCAGGGCTGATCAAGAAATGTCGTTATCGAAACAACGGTGTTCACTAGGTAATCGCACCACTGGTCGAGAAACAGAAAAGCTGTAATTGCACGGCTGAAAATGAACGCCCTCGTGTTGTCTGATGTGTGTATGTGTGTGTGTTTATGTACGCGGCGCTATACGCCTGTTAGTTCAATATTAACTCACACTGTACTAGGAATTAGATGTAAGCTAATTTGTTGACGAAAAGCAAAATAAGTGTAATTAAATGCACTATATTTGGCCAGTGTTTGAAATATCTTTTTGACGAATCACACAAACGCGACTCGTATTTCTATCCGTTTGCAAACGTTTGAATCAAACAAGAGCGACACACGACACTTTTTTTATAGTCTTTATGGGTTTTTTGCACAAACGTTTATGTCGAAAAAAAAAGTCATCAATTTGAATTCTGTTTTAAAACATCGAATGAACACTCGACAAGGGAGGCACGAACGGGAATCACGTCATCCATTGTTTCATCGAAACAAATAGTGATGAATGGTGAGATATGCGCAACAAATTCACCACGAATGTCACACATTTGATAACGTACACTGCATTATTACATGCTTGCATATTAATTGCTGCATCTTCGTGTCAAGCCCGATTGCTTTTTAGTACCAAAATGATTTCCAAACTGTAAACATGAGTGTTTAGTAAGCAAAACTGTTTTCCAATTTCAACTGACGAAACTGGAACGCAATTTTAATGTGCACATTACAATTTTCCGTTGATGGATCATCATGACACGCATTATGAAAATTAAAAAGATATTTCAAAGTTGACAAAATTTGAACGAACTGACTAAATTGCATAATGTTCAATGATACAGTCCCATGCACAAAATTTACGTCTGGCCCAACGTTGGGCCAACGTTGTTAAAGTTGAGTCAACTTTGGCTGCCAATCTTCGGTCCAGAGATGGTAAATCTCCGCGATGAAACGCCCGCTCATCATCGCCAGCCAACGTTGGCTCAACTCTTTTTGCCAGAGTTCAACCAACGTTGTTAAAATTCAAATCGGATCTGTAATCCGCGACTCAATCCACTGCTCCATCAACTGGCTTTGCACATGTCGCGTAAATATACTATTCACTTATCTAGAATGTTCCAACATTGGCCCAACATTGGCAACTGATGTTCCAAGCCAATGTTGGATAAACAGTGGATACCACCATTGTATAAATGATGTATGCCAAAGTTGGTTATCGGATTTTTTTGCATTTCTGGCAATTCAATTTGATAAACATTGGTACAACGTTGGCTGCCAACATTGGTCCAACGTAGAATCGGTTGTTCATTTTGGCTGATCGCTGGCAATTTTTAAATGGGATGATTTAATAATCGTGGGATCATTGATGAGGACTTCAAATATTCAATGATCCTATGATCCAATGATGACAAAATGATTAGATCATTGGATCATTAAATCACTGATGGTAATTTATCATCAACCACCCTATATTTAAAAAAAATTTTCTTCATGGAATTTGAGAGGTGAAAAATTAGAAATGTGTTTATTGAAATAAAAGTGATTTGAAGTAATAAAATATTCAATGTTTATGTCTGTTTCTGTTGCAGGTAAGTTTGCCGTGTCTGGCGGAATAAACTAGGCAAGACGTAGTTCCTGGCGCAAGAGTACATTTAGAATTTATTGTGGGGTAAATACCAAAAGTGAGTACGAGATACGAGTACCAAAAATTTAACGGAGCGTGAAAGCTACTTTTCTCTTGCGTTCAATTTCGGCTGAAGCACTAGTTCGTCGTGCTTTGAAATTCGCGTTGCATTTACAAAGGCGACAAAATTGTCGCGAATCGAATTATTCCGGTGGATTCAAAAGCGCCGTCGTCCATCGACGCCGGCTCTGTTTGCACGATCTATTCATATATACGTATTTGCGTGTTTTTAGCCCCTTTTACGTTTCGTCGTTAAACACCAATGTATATGCCAAAACGTGTATTCAAAAGTAAATCTTCATCGCGTAAGATAGAATATTTGCATAATTATGCACAATATCGGATTTAATGCAGCAGTACTTATATTTGTTTTTACGCGATTTCCATTCGGTTTACGTGATTGCGTGTCGCAACGCTGATACAATTAACATTATTGTCATTAAAATGTATTTGGCCATCCATTTATCAACGCTCAAGCTAATTATACGGCTGATCGTATTATTTAATTTAAAACGATTGTGCATTTGTTTCAAAGATTCCACGCGGACTTTGCTAATGAATGAGGAAATTTCACTCGTCCAATAAATGACTGCCCAAAAAACCGTCAGCCCGATTACTATACCAGTTTGTGAAATTGGTTTGATATATTTTCTATTAAAATTAATTAATTTAATTTGATGAATTTCATAACGTGTCAAAATCACACTTCATGGCCGCTACATGAATTTTCATGTACTGTTGTAAATTTCATAAACTCGAAGTAAGTTTTGAACATCCTTAGTTTCTATACTGTGCTGTGATAAAATATAACCGTTGATTTATTTATGAGATAAACAATTTCATTAATGTTATTTTCGTTGGTTTTCATTCAGTTTCAGTGGTTCTGTAATTTGTGTGTTTTGTTATTATTTTTTTTTTTCAATTCTGTCTTTGGCACCCATCGAAAATACTTGGAAATAAATTGAAAAGCTTTGGACTTTCTCTGGTCACTTATAAACATACAACTTGTCAAGTTCGTTAAATGTTTCGCAAAAGTGTGCATAACGTCTTGGCATTGGCTTTTCAGACACCGCGCTTTCCATTTTCATACAGATATGCAAAATTTATTTTTCTCGCGTGCGTTTCCTGCGCCGTAACCATGTCGACTTTTCGTCAGACGTCGTGTGCGATTGCCAGCGCGGTGAATGCAAGTCTGTCAGATACGAGTCGCATTACAATACAACGTCATGAATACATTCTGAATTTATTGACTTGTACAAAAACTATTACCGAAACTGTTCGGAATAAAAAACACGCATTTTGTATCTTCTCTTTTTGAGCATCAAAAGCAATATTTGTGAGACAAACTTTTGTTGCTATTTTGCAGTGTTTGTCAACATAATGGCGCAAATTGAACAGACTTACACGACAAATTGATCGAAAAGTGGTCAGATATTGGAATCGTGAAATTGCATTCCGAAGACATTGACAAACAATTACGAAGGCCAAAAGCCAATATACAATGATTTGGCGAGAATGTAGAAAATATACACGTGTATTGAGAATCAAGGGAAGAGAATGTGGATTATTCAAGCAAACTGCAGTTTATGTACCAGGAAGATACAAATACACTGTTCTTGTATACAATGTGGCCGGGTGACCGTGCGTTTGAACCTTGCGAGTAACTACAAATTCCTAACTGTGCATGCGTTTGCTTTCCTTCGCTCGTGGGAACGGTATACAAAACATGTGAATAATCATGTTAATTTGTTTATTTTAACAATGATTCATAGTTCGTCTGATTATTCCACTGTTGTCAAAGAAATTACACGATCAACTATTAACCAAACAATGTTTGCAAACAAACTGATGAGCTAAATTTGATTTCTCTCATTTCATATACATCTCTTCCATCCCCCCCGACAGTGAATGAGAGAGGCCGGTGGATTTCACGTTGATTTAATTGGTCGCGGGCAAAAAATAGCCGGGGATTCCCCGTTGTTTAGGTTGAATAGAGAAATTCGGAACTTTTTTTTTCCGGGATTGCTTTTGTTTCTATTGTAGGTCGTAAGACAGGAAGCAGACTGTTCATATGAACCCTTGACGACTCCGCGCACCGAATAAAAAAGTGCTAGAAGACTCCCTGCTGTGGTGGTGAACTGATCGGAGCCTCGCTTTTTTGTCGCCTGACCTTTTTATAGCGTGCCAACCGTTCGCAGACTATTACGATATTGAGACACGTCTAATATACAAAATTTATTGTCCAAAAATCTCTGACATGGATTGATGGAAAAAATATTTTCTCGAAAAAAAAAAGTTGAGATGCAAATTAAATTTATTGTACGAATTTGGTGAAATAAAAAATAATTCTTGATAAAAGCAAACAAATATTTTGTTTAAAATAAAGAAAGTTTTTTTTTTAATTCTTTTGTTGATTGTTAAATTTAATTTTTTGTTTTGTAAAATATTAACTTCTAAAAAGACGATGATGACATTTCTGAGCGCACTGTTTTTACTCTAACGAAAATTGTACACCGCATCATGCAACGACTCGCAAAACCACAGACTTATGTTCATATATATTTACGCTCTGCAACCCCTAGCTTCACCTCGTGGCATGTATTATAGACGCAATCAAGATGACTGTGGTAGGGATAAGTATACTGTGTGTGAAATACATTGAAATTATTCCACATATGAACAGCATCTCAAGTTGCGGTACCGTTTGCTATTAAAATGAAAACAAATTCGTTGTCTGAAATTCCACGCTAATAATGCCTTTTGGACAAAATTGTCGTTCCAATTATTTTATCTTAATTGAATCCGAATTTTTCATTCCAGTTTTTATAATATATCTTCTCTACAAAACTAGAGCACGGTAAAATGAAAACATTCAGTCGAAGCTATTTTGAAATTCGGTTGAAATTAATCTCGAAATAAAAATCCCAGTTTTAATATTATTTATACAAATTTTTGGTTTTTCGTTTTAGTAATAGGTCATTTTGGATTGACTTTTTGCAGGTGGAATCCAATTATTCAACTTTTCAACATCTATCTTTTTACGAATCCACTTTCTAAAAAACTCCAAGGACCAATTTTATTTGACCAATAACACTTGTATTTTTTTTTTTTTTTTTTTTTGTAGTATATTCGGCAACATTTAGTTGAATTTAATTCTTTGCCATTTATCTCAATTCACTGTATAGCACTGACTGATTTCCAGCATTTTTTTCACTTATAAGAAGCTATTTTTAAAATAATTTTAATATCAAAAATCTCAAGAAAAGTTCTTAAATATCTCAAAAATGTGATCCAAAATTGTTTGTTTGATGACTGATGCAACATTTCCGTCAATCACAGACAAACAAAAATTGAAAATCAATAATGCTTTTCTTTTCTTTCTTTTTTTTTTTTTTTTTTCTCAAACAGAAATACAACTTTTATGTAAACAGAAACGCGAAGTTATTAAAAAAAACTTTATAAGTAAAATACAGAATACTATTAATGACAAATCGATTGCTTTATGTAAACATAGTCACCAAAATAAAAATAAACTGAATGAAAAGTTCTTTTATAAAGATTTCATCATTTTGATCACGAATGGTTTCTTCACGATATATTTGAGCGTAAAAAAAAGTTTGCAAATTCTAAGAAACACAATGAATTTCACTGTCGCAGGAAGTTTTGATTGTTTTAGCAGCGAAATGGAAGTCTCTTGAAAATGACATGTAAAACATGCAACGCGGATCTCCAATTTCTCACCTAAGGAAATGAGGTGCAAGTGAAGCAGCTCAGTATATATTCATCCACTCGGCGCGAGTCATGCGAACACGTCAATCCAATCGTCTGACGGCGGATTTAATGTGAATTAAAGCTATCAGTCATTATCATTTGGCTTCTGTATATTCCCCGTACGTTCAATATTTATTTTACCATGTGCAAGTCCTTATCCGACGATTCGTTTAATTTACAAAAACGAAACGTGGAAACGAATTTATTTAATTTATTTTTCTGAATATTCCCGGACAAAATGTGTAACAGAAAAAAAGAAACACGGTCGGATGCTCGGAGAAGCGAATTGGTCAAATCCCTCAAGCAATAAAAATTTTTTTCCCAACTTTTCACCGTGTACTTGTAAACGTCGACGTCAAACTAACGCTTTGTAATGCGAAGCATTTTCTGGGTCATGAGTCTCTTGGTTTGAGAATGAATAGACATATCGACGGACTTTTAGACATATTGCTCAGAAAGCAAATGGTACAATAATTCCACGATTTTCACGAGAAAGCATACGAAATAGGCGGGTTTACTTTGTACACGCTCGCAAGTCACATTTGTGCGAACAAATGTTTTGATGTTTGCGCATCCAGCTGGAATAAAAATGCCCTTGGTAATTTTTGTATATTATATACACGAATCACAAATCGATGGTTCGTACGAAAACTAAGCCAATTCAAAATTTCGAGCCAACGAAATACTGTATACTATAATTCAAACAGAGAAGACGTGTAAGATGAAAAAGAATTATGTAAACAAACCCATGTAGAAATTTACGTCTGGTCCAACGTTGGGCCAACGTTGTGAAAGTTGAGTCAATTTTGGCTGCTAATCTTCGATTGCCATGGGTTTACCTGGGCTTGAAACGCCGGCCCATCATCGCCAGCCAAAGTTGGCTCAACTCTTTTTGCCAGAGTTAAACCAATGTTGTTAAAATTATTTAAAAAATTGAAATATTTTATTTATATTGACGATTTGTTCACGTAATTATTTTCATGATTTACAGTCAGTGTTAGAAATTTTAAAAGTCCGATGAATTTAAGGTTGTTGTTGGTTCTGAGGTGGGACTCGAACGCTCGTCCTTCGGATCTGTAATCCGCGACTCAGTCCACTGCTCCATCGGCTGTCTTTGCACATGTGTAAATATGCTACTCACTTATCCAAAAGATTTAATAGTTCCAACATTGGCCCAACGTTGGCAACTGATGTTCCACGCCAATGTTGGATAAACATTGGATACCACCATTATACAAATGATATATGCTAAAGTTGGTTATCAGATTTTTCGAATTTCTGGCCATTCAATTCGATAAACATTGGTACAACGTTGGCTGTCCAACATTGGCTGCCAACATTGGTCCAACGTAGAATCGGTTGTTCATTTTGGCTTATCGCTGGCAATTTCTACATGTGAATGAATAAAAAAAGAGTGGTTTAATCTTCCGTTAAATCAGATGCAGATTATAGAAACTGTACACAGTTTTAGATCACACGCGACGATATAATGTAAGAGAGTTAGACCGGCCATCTGAATTCGGTTGGCTTTCAAGTCAGAAATCGCATTTGGATTACGCGTAATATTCATGAAATTCTCGGCCTGCTGCGTACCATTTCTCAAAATTCCATTTTTACGTGAGTAACACTTTGGTTCGAAAATCGAATTGCTACCGCATCGCGAGCCTTACATTCTTTACTACACATTCGGAAAATATATACCGGCTTCGTGAATTCTGAAAGGTCTAGCACCGGTGTTGCCATGACGATCATCTCTCGTCGATTACGAGTTTGTTAGCATTTTTGTGTAAACCCTCGGTGTGCAAAAATCAATGTTGCATTTAAACAGTCGAACGCCAATGAAGATGAAAATTTAAATAACAGTTCGGCGATTGAACCGACGGAGAAAACAAATTGACAAAAAAAAAAGACAGAAAAAAGTGGCCGATGCACCACGACTTCTTGCAATGCTCGCAAATTCAGTCACGTCGCAGTTCGTCGAAAATTTGATTACTCCTCGTCCCTTTTCATTTTGCGCTTTAATTAAAGCCCTTGCGCGCGTAATTTTATATGGGAATGTTTTCCCTCGCGTAATTTGTTCGAGAATTAGTGACTCATTAATATAATATTTCAATATTAAGTGTGGCAAAAACATGAACCGAGTCTGCGAAATTTTGTAAGCATCGCGCTAACAGACAGAGGTGTGAATATAAGCGGCGTGGAGTAGTCTGAAGCACTTTTTCAGACCAATGAGAAAGCGGGATTAGAGGAAGTTACCCTCGAAATAGTCTGCTGCGGGACAAAACGAACACTGCCAATGATACTTTAAAGAAAAGAGGGGCGTACTTGAGACTGGCAGACTATATTTATCCACGTAAGGGCAGGGAAGACATACGTGGAGCGCGACGGCGTCCCTTCATATCATGCACAGACGACGTCAAAAAGCATGAATGTTTGCACTTTTATTAAAAACAATCCGGAGGAGAAAAATCGTTACGACGACACTTTTTATGCACGCTGACCTTGAATCCAAATAGGACCTACCTGCTCTTTTCAATTAACAAAAGACATCGTAATTTATTTTGACATTCATTTTCTATTCAAATTTATCTCCTCTCATCCACTCGTGAGCGCCATTCTTCAGGCGAAACAACTAACTGCTTTGCGTTATTTTTTTTTCTTCTTCTTCTTCTTTTTATGTTTCAACGCGACGTTATTAAAGGACGAATTCTGCAGCGGCAATTATTTTGACAAAACGGGCAAAGTATGTTTACGTTTCGCGCAATATCAGGAATAATTGATTCGCCATGAGACGATATTTGAGGGAATTTTAAGACAAGAATCCATTGAATCGTTTATTAAACTCTGGTTCGGCCTGATCGTTTTTATTGCATTCCATGATACACGTTTAAAGTAAGTATTATTGGAAAAATTCTGGTGCATCATTTTTTTTTTTCTCTCTCTCTTTCTCTCTGTTCCCTCGGTTTTTTCTTTCTCTCTTTGCCTCATAACAGAAACCTAAAGACACATATCTCAGTGTTTTAATTTGCTGTATCATCATAACCACCCCCTCGGTTTTATATCTAATTTGCCGACTTAACATGGCACTCTCCGAGCAACGTTAATTCAGCAGCGTTACTAACACGAGGAATAAAATATCACCGTGGAAACGTAAACGTTACATATAGTAATCACGAGAATGTGGCCGTAAACGGGTTTTCTATTATAATTGCACGTCAAAATTTTAATTACTAAGATTATCTTTTGATTTATAAGCGGTCTTTTTTTTCTCCTCCGTCTCAACATAACATTCAATTAAATTTAATTCGGCACTTGAACTTAATCAGAACTCATCGCGAAAACAATGATCGCTTCGTTTACTTTTTAAATCATTTTTTTTAGACATCATAAAGTGAACCGAGATCCGCCAATCAAAGTTGCCCCCGAAACTAACGGGGCGAACGAAATTGACTCTCTATATCCCCTCTAATTTGCCGAATTATTCGAAGAATAATAAATAACGAGTCGTAAAAATTTAACAAATAACTGTTCAATATTATGCCCGCAGCCGGAGAAATATCGTCCAAGTATTTGTGGTTAGCATAAAAATTGTCAAAGCTATAAATTGGTCCGGGACAAACAAACGGCTTTACTTCCGCGAGCAATTAACGATTTTCCATAGTTTATAGACGCCTGGGGGTTTTCGTTTAGAGGCTATAAATTCTCTGACATAACGTCTTCATTCCGAGTTTGCCGAACGCCTATATATACGATATACGCAAGAAACAGTGCGATGAATCCGAGCCGAACAAATGATATGAATAATGAGTCGCGATGAATTTTATTGCCCGTGAAGCAGAACCTCGGATGATGTTTTGTAAAAGGTGCCCAAAACACGTGCAAAACCAGCACGGGGCTCGAACTGCGACATGTCACGACCGCAGCGCTGAATGTTGTTTCATGGCCCGGTTGAAATGAGTTAGTCGAGTTTCGATCGTCCGGGCAACCGCAAAGTCGAATGATTTGCGTGCAAAATCTTTCAGAAAAAGTTTATTATTGATGGTAACGTGCATTCGTGCAAAGTGTAATACAAATTTCCGTTGCAACTTGGCCGAGAAAAGTTGAAGCAGTTAACACTCGAGCCAATTCGCAATTGTTTTTCCTCGTTTCCTGTTTTGTCTAATTTTTTAGTCCGACAAAGTTTTATTCGAAAACAAAAGTATTGCGAATGCTGATCTAAACGAAACAATTTACCCTGTAATGTGCAATGAAATTAAAGGAAATGCCGGCGAGGCAACAAAAGTTGGGCTCTTATTTTCATTCTTCTGAAAACACTTGCTCTCTTTTAGCCAAGGTTCATCAAATAATCATTCCTCATTGATCAGATTGGAGTGGAAAAATCGAACGAATGGATTTTCATAAAAGTAGCAAAATATTTATGAAGGAACGTAACTTTGACCTAGCTTCTGTGTTCGGCAAATATTTTATCCTCACTTTTAGTCGATGACCCCCGAGCTAAGATCAGTACAAGATGCGTGCGATAAATTTCGAACTTGGGCAATTGAATCCATCCAATTTATTGAAGCTTGCTGTTCTGCTTGAGAAAAAAAATACGACGCTGAGGGTGTAACGCTGAATTAGATGTAGTTACAAAGAGCTATTGTTCAGTGAACCTTGAAGTTCAGCTCTCGCTACCTTATTTGATTCTTAATGTTATCATGACAAACATCGTGAAAAAAAAACTTTGATAAAAAATACTGAGATTAGGAATAAAAAAACTGCCCCACGCTGAGTCGTCACGAATGTGACAAACAAAAACAATCGGGCGAGACCAAACAAGTTAAAAGATTTCTCGTTCAACTGAATCGAATAAATTAACAATAAAAATGTCACTTTTATTGTTATCAGGTTGTTATTTTCATGTACGAGTTTTTTGTCAAATAACATCGATAAATCGAATTTCAAAATTTGATTCCAGTAATTCATCCACTTGAGGATTTGCATGTTATCTTGCGGTGCCTCTCAATACGCTGATCGGACAAGGTTTACGTACATGAAATTAACATTTCACGTAAGTTGCGAGCACATGACGTCATCAAGATCTATCTATCTAATGAAACATGCAGCACCCTAGAGAGCAACGTCTACGCGAACTTACATCTGACGTGCGCTGCGTGCGTAGGGTTCATAGTACTAAACAAGACTTGCCATAAGTACAACCTTTACACTATACGTCATATCTGAGAAGTTTTTCGCGCTGACGACATGAAAGCCGTTCGAAAGTTGATGACGTATGAATAGTTAAGATGGTTTCCGTCGATCACGAGAGATCGTTTGATATCATTCAATTTCTTTCAATAGGCCTGCACGATATCATGCGAAATCGTTCTAGTTGGTTAGGGAAAAAAAACGTCATAGAATTAGAGTACATCACAATAATTGGCAAACTTTCATAATAAAATAGTTCGAAGAAAAAAGTTACTTGTCAATCCGAACAAAATAAAAATGACACGTTTTTGCAATAACAAACAACTCATACTTGTTGGATGCATTTTTCAATGGTTAATTGCGCACCCTAAAATTGTTTTATTTTAATCCGTCACAATGAAAAATGTATACATTGTTGCAATCCGAACATATCGAATGGAACTGACATGTTCGGCAATCAATAATTAGGGACAGAGTCCTGATCACTTCATTTCGAGTATTTCATTAGTCAAAACGTCACAAGTGGCGCATGTAAAGTTTTTACGCGTTAAACAATTTACTAATTTAAATTAAATCACATAATATTGTATTTTTGTCTTATGAAGATCAATCATTTTACTGAAAAGACAATAAAATAAATCAATGCCAATAAATATATTTAAACTATCAAAATTTGACGTTTCAATTTCGTGATCTGGACGAATTTTTCGTCGTTTGATTTTGAAGTTAGCAAATCCAGTGTAATAAAATATATATGGTAAGCTTATATGTCACGGCAATCTAATGGTCGTACGATTAAATGATTCTGGAAATAATGATCCTACAACCGAGGTGACCGAATTGGCGTGGAGGTAACCATCCACGCTCGTATTCGGGAGGTCGAGGGTTCGAATCCCGCTCGGTTGACCAGTTCGAGAAAATGTTTTAGCGGTTTTACCTAATGATCCAGAGATCTACTAATCCAGTAATTCAAGGATGGATCACTGGATTATTGGACTAGTAAATAATTTGATCGTTGGATCATTGGATATCTGGATCATTGGATACCTGGATCATTGGATATCTGAATGATCCGATATCTGGATCATTGGATATCTGGATAATACGGTATCTGGATCATTAGATATCTGGATAATCCAATATCTGGATCATTGGATTCTGGATCATTGGATATCTGGATCGTAGGGTATCTGGATCATTAGATATCTGGATAATCCGATATCTGGAGCATTAGATATCTGGAAAATCCAATATCTGGATCATTGGATATCCTGGGTCATTGGATATCTGGATAATCCGATATCTGGATCATTAGATATCTGGATAATCCGATATCTGGAGCATTAGATATCTGAAAAATCCAATATCTGGATCATTGGATATTCTGGATCATTGGATATCTGGATAATCCGATATCTGGATCATTAGATATCTGGAAAATCCAATATCTGGATCATTGGATATTCTGGGTCACTGATTATGTGACCCAGATGTTATATGTTATATGATTATGATCATTTGATTATAGAATTATTGGATAATCGGATATCTGAATCACTGAATCATTATATCATTGGATCATCGGTCAGATATAATCAATTATAATATACATTTACATTTTTACCTTCGATATTTTAAGATTCATTTCAAATTCAGCATCAAGGATCGTTGACTCGCTTTACGTCAATTGCAAGGAAATAAAAAATAGAACGAGATGATTCGCAGTCCTGTATTTGTTTAACTTTATGTTTGCGTGAAGCGATTACGCAGAGCGTGTATATAGTGTATATTTGATTTCATGTCAGGTGAGCTGTTGGATGTCATTGCGAATGGCTTGTGATCCTCGGGGGCCTGCTGACAAGCGTTCCCCTCGCAACAAAACAACGAAACCCAGGGATTAATGACAACAATGCAGTGATAATGTCATTGCGAGTGGCGCTCGCTTTTCACCTTAACACGAATCGAGCTGGCACTTGCGCTTGCAATTGCACGCGGCAAAATTGTATTTGCAAAGAACAATGCGACTTGGATTACAATGCTCAGTAAACAGATAGTTCTAGGCTCAGCGACGTATCGAGTTTTTGAATTCGCAACGCCCGGCCATGAAAGCTAGTCAAACCAAAAAATAAAATGAATCACAAACAGCGAACGCGCCAGGAAAAGCTGATAAAGACGACAAATTGGCGGCAACGCGTGAACGCCTACGCTCGTTTAATTGTACTTGGCCGTTTGCGGACTTTTGTAAATAAAGCCCTTTTTTTTGCATCCACTTCACCGCGAGCTTCGTCGCCGATTTCCATTTTCCGAGCAAAACGTGCCAATTATTGTGTCGATTTGTTGGCTCCAATTTTCGTCCGCTATAGATATTGGTCCCGTTTACTATACCGTACCATATGTTTTCTAAAAGATATATACTGACAAACGGTTGAGATCAAGATTCGTGGTATTGGTGTGTACGTCAAACACAAAGTGAACGAAACACATTTTTGGTCAATTTTTTTTCATGGTCGGACATGACAATTTTTTTTTCGATACTATACATACACGGTTGCATACAAACGACATTTTAGCACACTGTGTTATTAAAATACATTTATTCTGATCTGGCCAAATAAATTTTTCAAATTTAAATCGCTTGTCATTTTCACGCGTGCCTGATTGACAAATGAGGATGCGTGTCACAGCCAGTGACTGATCGATATCTGTCGGCGTTGTCGATCGGTTCGTTTTAATTTCTTTCTGCCCTTATGAGCATCTCATTTTTTTAAGGACAAAACTGAGATTGCCCCACATCCAGGTCGTTTGTAATCTATGAAAAAAAAAATGTCAGAAAATTAAAGATATATTATACAATTCTGGGGGAAAAAAATCAAACTAAATTGTTGCAACAAAACAGATTGAAAAAAATTTACAAATTTAGAGGATAAAGATTTGGAAGAACTTGTAATTCATGGACTTTTTTTTATTTTTTTTTTTTTTTTTTTTAGATAAAGTACGGAATGATGTCGCCGAACTTAATTGGTTTAAGTTTGTCATCGGCGTGACAAATAGTTATAATTTAAGTTGCGGCTGGCGCGCAAAGTACCACTGTTATTGAGAAACAAGATGAATAATGCTTTAAAAAAAGCGGTATACGGTGAACCTCGAGTTCTCGGTTTTTCCATTCTTTCTTCGACCCCTGTTTCTTTATCCGCGCCCTCTTTTAAGCTCGTTAGTTGTACAAATCACCCAATACAGATCGGTGGTGCCCTTAGGGCAGAAACTGTCTTTATGAAACGTTTAATTAAACCTTTCATAAATCACAGTCTCTAGGCTGCAGGTACCGCGAGAGTTCGACTGAGAACAAATTAATAAGATTAATTGGTTGACAACCGGGAAATACTTTCGAAAATGTATGATCCATAATACAGTTTGTGGGCCAATATCGGAAACGAAGCAGAATGCCGCATGCCAGTGTCATTGCGTATCAATCACAATCGCGCGTGAAACAAAAAAAAAACAAGACACATTTTCAGTCCATGAGAAATATGAGAATAAATAACAATTGATTAAAAGAGATGTAAAAACATGGGTGATAAAAAAGATTGATTCGAAATGCGAAGTTATGGGTTCATTCTGCTGTCATTTCCACAAATGAACAAAACTGTTTTGCAGCTTGTATGCAACATATATGCCTTATCTGTTCGTTTTAATTATTTACGTTTTTCAGCTAACACAAAAAAGGTCTCACATTTTTAATTTCTCTAAAATTTTGTTCCGCTATTTCGAGCGCTTGGCATTAAATTTTGTTGCATATACGTGTGCTCGCCGGTTAACAGCTGGTGATGTCATATGCGTGATTGAACGTGTTTGTCGTAAACAAGTTTCATAGCCACACGGCTAACATGCACCAACTTGAAGAAAAAAATAGCGGAATTTCAAAATTTCATAGACAACCATTTTACTGTCATATAAAATAATACCGATTTAGATTCAACTTGCGCATGTTGCAATTCATGAATATTAAAAACAAGAACACAACAAAATGTCATAAATTATTTTGCAGCAACGTTTGAAAGAATGCCGCGGAATCAGAATTGAAATCACAATATGTTATAAGTTTTCAAATTAGTAGAAATGAGTTACGTTATTTTCGGAAGAAAGCGTTGCTACAAATTGGGTGTAAAGTACTGCAATAAAAAAGGTTGTCGACGGAAGTGGTTGGGTATAGCTTTACGCAGAGAATCACTAAAGTTACCGACGAGTTCGCGGCTGCAACGTATCAAGTTTTCTGTTCGCTCCTGGCTCACCTGAACTGGCACGATCATAATTAGGACACGCTCGATAGGTTACGAAATATCAGTTACATATACATCAGTTTATAAGACGTTTACCACAGTTTGCTACTTGCTTGGAACGTCGGCAAGAATTGATTCTCCCACTTAAGGATGTTGCATGGAAACAGTGACGATCGAAAATGCTTTTAATAATTGTTTAATAATGTTTTGTTTCATAATTTTAAGGAATTATCAATTTAAAACCGACTCTTAAATTAAACTGAATGTTGTTTTGTAACATAATTTTATAACATCCGTGCATCTATCAATTTGCACAAATTGCGATTAATGATGTTTGATTGATTTATTATTAATATGATTTATTATTAAAATGAATACTGAAAACTTTTCAAAATTCATTAGTTGTTCGTTCGGCTCATAAAAAGTCCTTAATTGCAAATTAACCAAAGTGAAAACTTTTTCGTTCATTCTATTTTCATCATTGTCGGTGTCTGACCTAAAAGAAACATTCATCCTTCCTAACAAAATTGATCTCAATTTTAAACATGTCTATCGATTTCGATGTCTGCGGTCAGATATTTTCCCTCTTGTCAATATATGTTACACAAAGTCTCCTTGTATTCTTAGAAAAAAAATTACTATTATAAAAACAGAATTCAATGGTACGTTCCAAAGACCTAAAATTGACAGTTGTCAATCAAGACAATAAAATTAGAGGCAAAAATAAGTTATTTAGATGAAAATAATTTTTTTTTTTTTAAATATCTCGGAAATTGGCATGGAAGTTTGGAAACCATCTGGGCAGTGATGTGTGTCGCAGCGAATCAAACAAGTTTGGATGTTTTTGGAACGAGATTGCTGTCATTGATTGTTCCACTGATAACAACTGAAGTCTGCATATAAAGGCAATGCAGTTTGCTCGTACGTCAATTGGTTGCACACGTCATTACCAAGTTAGGTTTTAGTGTAAAGCCTTTTCACCATCGCAAATTTACACGACAACGTCACAAGCTGGTTATATGTTCTAACTTTGCTCACATAACACGATGTTGCACAGGTCACTGCTACTACGTTTCTCGCTCTTGCGAAAAGGTCAGCCGACAATGAAAAAAGATAGTTCGCAAAGTTTCTATACGAGCTTTATTCATGTGAGAAATATCGTTTATTACACGTTTGGGAATAATCATTCAATTTTTTTGTCCACCGGCTCGTTTATAGGATAAGTTTTCTCTATTAAACATTACGTCCCATTTACCATCTTTAAAGGTCGGTAATTTTTATGAAAACGTATCAACTTTCAACGAGACAAATGGCCCTGTTTCATACCCGTGGGTGGGGGAGGTTTAAAAATGTGAATCAATTTCAAAGTTGTATCAAAAATAATTTTGATTCTGACAGATGTTCGGCGATAAAATTGTCGTAAGGTACTATTTCCGTGAGCGAAATTTTCAACAGTGAAAGAAATAACTAAACCTTTCAACGCGGCTGGAAATATTAGCACTAAATTTTGAAAATACAATTTTCCTTTCTGTAGTCGTATTTAAAATATAGCTATCACCGTTTCTTACTCATATGACTGTACATACACGCCTGGCGTGCCTTTCACACGTTTTCGTGTAGGATTTTGCTTTTCATGCAGCCTAATTTATTTAGCATTTCCATTTCGCTTTTCAGATGAAAATAAGATTGAATGATCCGTTGATTTCACGAGGCAATTTTAATTACATTTCCTAATCTGCGATATGTGGAATAGTTAAAATACCACTCCAGTGAAATGGCTCGCGTTTATCAGGTGCTAACTTGATGTAATCGATAATGCTAAATTAGTTCTATTTGGCATTCAGTATCTGGTTGCACCGGAAATGTATCATCAATTACACACCGAGCGAACATTTTGAATTGTCAAATTTCTCAGTTTATTCTTAGTTGTATGAAAATGATGAATTTTGATTCAAATCTGATCTGCAAACTGAAATGAAAACATACTTTTTAAACAGAACCAATTTGATATTTCCCGACAGTACTTAGGTCGGCGCATAATTGAATTTGACGTAGGAACTGTCAAAATGAAATTCAATGTCTTCTCATTTTACTGTGTTTTAATGGGACGAAGTGCGCGAACCCAACAGTCATGAATAACCATGTGTCCCAAATGTACCATAGACATTCATACAGCGGCGGAATTGAAAGGGTCCACTCGTTCATGATTCGCGGAATATATTAATGCAAAAACATTCGTATTTAATCATTTGTCCGAAACATTACCGGACGACACGCGCCCCGGCGCCACTTATTGTCATAAATTTTGTCTGACTTTATTCGCGTTTTTATCACTGACAAAATCGCATCGAACGTTCGCGCGAGATTTCGCGTCCAACCAAATTTTGTTTTCGTTCTCATTCGATTTTCGTACCTCGTACTGTGTAAATAAGGGAATTAAAAAAAAACAACAACTGTTCATTTCGAATTTCGAACACTAAACATCACAAGGGATGAAGGGGGCAAAATTGAAATCGAAATGGGACAGCAATTAATTAAAAATCACTGCTGATGAGTGAACCGATTATCATAACACAATGCTATTGTTGAGGAGCATGAACAAAAATTTTCCGCTCAATTGCTTCAGTCCTATTTTTCTATAACCATGAATTCAGAATTTACAAAAGCTGTCATCGGCAGGATTCGAACCACTGTTGTTCCGATGGTAAAACAATGGCTTGATTAACTGGTTCGTGATATTGATTTATACGAAGCAAATTAAATATCCTGTTTATCTCAGAAATTAGTTTTTTCCCCCCTCTGTGTTTATTTGTGAAACGTCGGGTAGCGGTAAAAACATCGAAAGCATGAAAAAAATTCTGTTAATTAACTCAATTGCGTTTAATCAAGGATAATTGGTTGACTCATAATTATTAAGAGAATTAAGCTCCGGAGTTGGATTATCAATTCGTAAATGAAACGCTTTTTGGCATTTTCATTCTGTCACACCGTACCAGCGTAAGGTGATTTTGCTAAATGAATTTCAGCACATTGAAACATTTATGCATCATATGATGACACGCCGAATTAGGAACAAGTGGCATAATAACACATAAATTCGATGACTAGATAAGATAATGACACACAGAATGGTAGATGTTGAGCATAACGATAAGTCGAAATTTAACACATTTAGCATCGTGCGGGCGCGGCGTGATGCGAAAACGTAGATAATAATATGCAAAGTGGAGATATAAAACGAAGCATGTATTAGAGCTGAGTTATCTTCAATCAGTTGCAGTCGACTTATCCAATTTTATCGTAATTTCTCAGAAATTGACATTATCAATATAACGCCACAGATTGCTGTTTAATGAAACGCATGGAACCTCCGGAAACTTTCCTCATTTAGCGCTCCAAGATTTGTTTCTATTGTTATAATTGGATTTAAGTAACCTAAATACTTGCCGACGGCACTCCTTAAAATTCTTCCTATTTAAACAAGAAGTCAAAATTATTAGTATTTTAGTTTTTTTCATATTTCATAATAATTTTGGCCGGATCCAAAACAAACATTAAAAAAAGGACCACATGTCAAATTGATGCAGAACATAAAGGATACATAAAGATCTTTTTGACAACTCACATTTTTGTTGCAAAATAAATTTAACCTCTAGAGGACCGGAAGCCACTATAGTGGCGCCATCTTTTTCTATATACAACTCATATACCATAGTGAAAACATTCTTGCACTTTTACTAAAAAAAGTCGTCCAAATAAGGTCCGGTCCTCTAGAGGTTAATACAATGCCAAATGAAAACAATGTCGAAAGAACACTGGACCAATCAGCACGCTGCTTAGCACTG